>WEKX01020573.1:168359-200386 GCA_013390025.1 Pitta sordida | reverse complement strand
ACCCTCTCGAGTATCTCAACATCCTTCTTAAACTGGGGAGCCCAGAACTGCACACAGTACTCAAGATGAGGTCTGACCAGCGCCGTGTACAGATATTCTGCATAAAAGCCCAATCCAGTTTATATTTTCCTTCCCTTACAGAGCAATACAAAACCTACTCATACTCGAAAAGCTGTAGCTCTGAATGATCAAACACAGCAATTAGTCAGTGGTCCTAAAACAGCTTAGCTAAATTTACCCTTCAGTGACTAAAATCTTGCCCTGAAGGTCAGTCCCCAGAAACAGTAAAATATACAGTAGAGCCCTGTATATTTATCTAGGGAAAACATATTGCATATAGCACATTTCTGTCTCATGCTCTTATTAAAGAAATGTAAATATAGCTGCAATCTTGCCCTGGAGACCCACTAATTAACATTTTTTCCTCACAGAATCATTTTGACTTATCAGCACCACTGCAAGTTACCTGAAACATGAATTGTTACAGTGAACTCTTCTTTAAAATTGCTCTCAGAAACTGGAAGAATCTTTGATTTATCCTAAGTACTTATTCTGCAATCCACAATCACCAATTTAGAGCAAAGTTCTGTATCTGAGGTAAAAATTTATTTTTCCTCCATCCATCAGAGGAATGCACTTCACCATACATTTTTCCCTGAGTCACAAAGAGTATATTTTAAAACAGTTGTTTTTTCATATGTTAATACAAATTCAAGGATTTTACTATAAAATATTAATGTTCATGTTATAATTCAAGGTCAAATTAGAATCTTTTCTGTATAAGAAAGATAAATCTTACACCTCTCTTAATTTGTACTTTTGCATACAAGACCTCAGAAACACTACAGTGTATCTTTCCCCCTCCATATTTAAAATTTTAATACTTATTGGTCAAACTTGGAAAACATCTGTTAGTTTTTCATCATACCAGAACTAAAGTTACTAGATACCGGAATTTGAATACAATGCCTTCAGACTAAAATTAAAGGACTTCCTTTTTACTTTAGAGCTATATTTTTTAGGACACAATTTATGTATAAATATAGTCAAGACACAAACATCTCTTTTGTACTTATTTCACAAAACTGAAGATTTAGAAGGCTGTTAAATAAACAGTGCCTGTAGAAGCAAGTACAGCTTGCTTTAAGACAGAGGACAAAATACAAAGAGGCATAGAAAAAATTGTATCTTTTCTCTTCCCCTTTATTTCTACCTGCATGTGGCTGCAGCATTTAACCTGTTCAAGCTCCATTTCTTTAGCTGATGACATTTGGATTGTGCTGGTAATTAGCCTGGAGAGGCAAAGACTAATGACCCCAATTACTGCTGGAGGCACAGCTGGAGTCTTAAAAGCTGAAGTTTATCAGATTGTGTGTGGGGGTGAACACTGTTACAAACAGAGCAGCTTTCCTCAAGCTAATATATCTAAATAGAGTTGAAGTGTTGCTATGTGGTGTCAATTGAAGACCTTCACTGGGAAAAAGCATCAGCTCTTGCACCCATATAATTTTATGAAAAGGAAAATTTTTGAGAGGTGTGAGCACTTTAAAAAACCCCCCACTTGCATTCAAAAATTAAAAATTGTACTAATTTTTCTAACTGTGTAGCCCTTTTAATAGAGTATTAGCACTATTAATAGCAGACAAAATTCTTACAGTGATTTTGCCAGGTCTCTGGACTGTTATGGCTAAGTTTTCTTTCACTTATCCGTAGCTTTGTTTAACTTGGTTTAGTCATGACAGAAGTCTCTCTTGATGACTTGAAGATTGTAACTAAACTGTTTTACTCAAGTTTGTTGTTTGGTAAAACCAGATAGATAGAAGTAATAAACAGTTATTGTTGGCAGAATGAGATACAGTCGGCCTTCTTCCTCTTCGTGCCCCCCATATTGTTTCTTCACATCTTAGCGTCATGATTTTTCAGTGTTATAAGAGTCCCATTTCCACAACCTGGCACGCATGAATATTCAATTGGGCAGCATGAGTACGCAAATCAACCCGCACAGCCATAGCAGTGGCTCAGCCATTTGCCCCTGCCTGGCCCAGTCGTGGCGGCAGTGGCAGTGTCTTGGCTGCTTGCCCTGTCCCATCCCACCTGCAGCAGGGGATTCCCATGTCTGAATCAACATCTCCAGGAATGCAGGCATTGCAAATAACAAAACAGCCCGGCTAAATATTATACACATAATCAATACACAATGTGAGGAAAAATCGCTACATGTTCATCCTAATCTCTCCAGTTTCTTCTGCAACACAGCCCCTTGGCCAGCACTGTTAAAGCTTTGTTGTTTCATACAGCTGAACTACTCATTAGTACAGTCGTTGATAGCATCGCATATGGCAGCACACACACTGTGTTGGAACAGAAGATAAGAAAGAAAATGAAAGTAGTAATTTTCTTTTGCTCAGGCTTTTTCTCCACTTTGATGTGATTCATTAGAACGCACGTAGTAATCTGATAGCATTCTTTTTTCCCCAGTCATGTTCCAGCAGTACTTTCACGGTGCCCTGGGGTGCCTGTCACTCTCTGACATCTGTTGTAGTTGAAGGCCATCAGCCGGGTTTGCATGTCAAAAACAAATTCCCAGTGGGTTCCACAATTTCTCTGCACTGTTGCTGTGCAGAAAAGGAGTATCTCTTGATCACTGACTGTAGCTGTGGTAGGTCAACAATTACTGCTGATGGAAGCTGTCCTGGGCCTCAGTGCAGCAGCACGCACTTATGTTGCTCTAAATGAGCAGGTGGAGAGGAGGGGACTTGGTTGAATGAGGCAAGGAAGGGCTCTGCCCCTGAGAAGAATTTTATAAACAAAGAAACTTTAAAGCACTTACATGTGTAAAAAGAACACTGTATTATCTAATGAAGAGTATACATCTGGCACAGGGAAAAAAAAAAGATAGGAAAACTGAAGCTAACACAGTGGCAAATTAAATGTATGTATTAAAAAGTCAGAGATGATAATGAATTACTCCTAAACTCTCTCAATACTCCACCCTACATCTGATGTTTCAAATAGAAACACACACAAGAAATTGATGTCGCTTGAGAAATATTAGAATAATTAGAAATCAACCTGTTTTAGACAGTATTTCTTGTCTTACCTTTTAAAACATCACAACTCTTTGCAACATCAATCAATTCAATTGCACTCTATAGTCAATAATTACCATGGTAATTGTAGGTAGGAGAATAATAGGTTTGCATGTTTTAATAATAGATTGCATGGTTTTAAACAGCACTACACAGATTTAGCCATTTGGAGTTTTTTAAAGAGAAAATAGGCAGCATAGAATTCAAGCCAGAAATTTGTGGAATAATACATTTCTTCATATCAGAGGAGGTAATACATAAATGTCAAGTTGGTCTCACTGCCCAGAAGCCTTGGTATTACAGTGATTAGATTTCCCAAAGAAAAGTCTTGTTCAACCTTGGTTACTAAGACAGAGTGCAAATGGCCACTGGCACATATCTTGAAGGAATGCTGTTTGTGAAATCTCACTGTCAAGTCAACCAGACAGTTAACAAATTTGATTTCTATCATTCTAGCTTTTTCACTCTGGAAGGAAACAAATGGCATTTCAAGTATATACTCTACCAACAATGCCGGATGCATTGCTGCCAGGTACAGGACCAGGAAAGTTGTTTTTCAGTTTCCTAGGCCAGCTCACACAGTGTTCTGTATCGTCTCCTACCATGAGCAAAGTCTTTGTTTCTGCCCCTCAAATAGACTCTTCTGCCAGGCTACGTGACCACCAGTGCCAGGAGCTGTCATCTGGGGGAGGAGGACTGTATCTCTGGTCATCCAAATAAGCCCAAAATCACAAAAAAATGCAAGTCTTCTCCCCTCTAAGCAGCAAGGATCACCTGCCTCTGAAGTAACCCATAACACACCTTGCATTGGTACATTTGATATAGGGGATCAAATAACCCTGTCTTACCTTGTAAGCCACTCAGAAGTAAGAAGAGTAACTCATTATACTGCACTCATGTTTTCATGAACTCTATTCCCCTTCTTGACATGAAAAGGAGACTAAAGAACAAACACACACAGACTGATGGATGTTATTGCACAAAGAGAAAACTCCCATCGTCCAGAGAAAAAAATCTTTGCCACTCTTACCATGAAAAATGAAGGATGCATTTGCTTCATGGCAAAAAAGCAGAGAGCAGGGCTGGGTGGAAATAAGAGTTAGGCATTGATGTTTTTCCATCAATAAACAAGAAAATAGGAACCAGAAACATATGTAAATAGAAAATAAAAGTCATTATTTGTTTTAAATCATAGCAGTTTTAAAGTTGGAGGCTGCTTCTTCAGAAGTGCTTAGAAAAGAACACAACAAATTACTGATAGAATCAGACTTAAAACCTGTGAAAGTGCAAACAAGAGATGTTTGAAATACTAACATCAGTAGGATATAGGTAAAGGAGCTAAAGCATTTCTAATACTGCCTCTTCCCACTAGTTACAACAATGCTCCATAGAATTAAACCATGGCAACAGTCTTGTCACTTTCAAACAAAGAACATGATTTGAAACTTATCTTAGGAAAGAAAGTAAGGGATAGAATTACAAATGAAGTAGATCAGAAAGGTTTCTGGATTCAGTCACACCCAAACAAATAGTTGGCGATATATTATTTAAGAAGCTCTCTTTTGGAACAGTTACAACATGGTGATTCCTCTGCATTGCTTAAAACTTTGAAAGCATACCAGGGGAATAAAATTTTTCCTCATATATATATCTATTTGTTTCATATTCAGCAATTCTAAACAATCATTAAATACCTGAAAATATCTTTTCCATATCTCTAGAAAAGTTATTTTCCCTTCTCGTGTTTAAAAGGATACAACAAAGTGCCGTAACTAGGGATACAGATCTAGTGCTGATGTTCCTGTGGCATCGTCCACAGCAAATACAATTATATGAGTGTAAACCAAGTCAAATGCAGACAAAACTGTTCAGATTATATTTTTCTCTGTTGCTCTAGCAATTTCTGGAGCTTCTGTTTTGTGAAGATGAGCTGAGAGAGTTGGGCCTGTTCAACCTCAAGAAGAGATGACTGAGAGGGGAATCTCATCTTCTGTAAGTATATGAAGGGAAGGTGATAAGAGGAAGGAGTCAGGTTCAGGTCAGTGGTGCCAAGCAATAGGACAAGATACAATGGGGAGGAACTGATGCACAGTTCTATCTGAATACAAGGAAGAACAGGTGACCAAGCACTGGAACAGATTGCACAGATAGGATGTGAATAATCTCCTTCACTGGAGATATTAAAGAACCATCTGATCGTAATTCTGTGTCATGTGCTCTGAGATGACCCTGCCGGAGCAAGGAGGTTGGACCAGATGACCCACTGTGGTCCCTTCCAACCTTACCCATTCTATGATTTCTGAAATGTTTGCCATATGCAACCACAAACACTATTTTATGTCCTCTAATTCCAATTGTCTCATGCCTTTTTGCGTGTTTCTTTCTAGCACCCAGCAGCTCAATGCATGATGGTTCATCCATCTTCAGATCTACTAAGTGAGGATCAGCAACAATGAAAGAAAAGTTACAAATTATTCTTCCTTTGCCATTACTACATAAAAACATGAGTAATGTGATCAGCAGTGCAAAATTTTAAAAGGTGGTTAATGTCCTTTTTAGCCTATGCTTGGAAGCTTCTTTTAACAATATAAACCAATCTAGTCACGTTATTAAGACCTTCAAAATATATGAATAAAATCTATGGTGTCATATTGTCACATATTAATACCCTGATAAAAGATTTGTTTATTGCATTTCAGTATTGTTTCTAGAATATTATTTCTATTTGCTTTGTCTAACTTTTGACTGATTAAAGGGAATTGGCAGCTTATATAAGTGTAAGCCTTTTGAGCGGTGTAAAATCCTATTAGATTTTTCACACTGACAGTAATAGCTAAACAGAGACAGAAAAAGAATAAGCTTAGCAACTGTTTAATTGCTCTATGAAAATGGGCTCTGTATGGATACTGAGATAAATTTCCCATTTAACATCCTAATGAACAAAAAGAAAAAAGAATTTGAAAAATCAAATTCTTATCAGTCAGGTAATCTGCTTAAAATGCATTTTAGGTCTCTGCAACATTGCAAAGAACTAACATATGGACTAATGTTGTTAATCCTACTTGAGACCACAAACTTAATGAGACAATTTAAGTAAGTCAGGAGATAAGCTGCGCTCTTCTTTGTGGTGTAGAATTTCATGAATAATAAGGAACAATAATTACCATTAGCAGCCTTTTTAAAAGTAGAAGAAATACTCCTAAGAAAGGAAAAGCAATTGCAATTGCACAAAGTGCGTGTAGCAAAGTACATTAAAGTATGTCTGGAGAGAAGCAAAAACTGTATTTAAGTTGGCTAAATGCAGCATACCCTGCTCTTTTGCAGTTTAAATTGTAATGCAGTTCCTAATCAGTCAGATAATTTAAAATAGAAAATAATAATGGAGTCTGTTTCCATATCACTGACTACATGCAGAGTAAATTTTGCTGAAATAATCCAATTAATCTTGCTATTTACTTTGATGTCATGCTGCCTTCAAGTAATTACCAGAAAAGTTGGACAGTTGTAGTCCCTTAGGAATTATGCTGGTACCAGCAGCAGATACCCTATAGAAACCACCTAGTGAAACACTTCATTCCTGGATGTTTGTTGTTGACATAAAGCGTTTGTTGAGAATTATTCAGGCTCTCTCAGTTCCACTGAAGACTCTTTCTTTGGTGATTTGAGATTTTAACTTCTTCAGATACCTGGGCAACTTGTGCCAGAGGTGACTATCTACCCTAATCCCTTTACTGGCGATAGATGGAAGTATATTCTGTAAAAGGAAAGGTAAAGAGAAGAGAGAGAAAAAGGGGATATAGCTACCACCAGGCAACAAGTCCTCAGGATGTCCCTACAGATTGTCATGATTCTTCTGTGGGAGAAGCTTCTAAAGTTCAGTTGCTAAGAGGCCATCTTTTATACTAGATGTTAACCCTCGCCCCTCCTCTGCCAGTCTTGTGTTTCTCTGTCACCTCTGTCCAAGGAAGAGTGTCCGAGACGTGGTCAGTCTTGAATGTCCTTTTGCCAGGAAGTCTGTTTTTGTGTTGCAATGACAGTGGCAGTGTGATTCACGGCATATCCCTCCAGATAAGAAGAAGAGTACGGCATATCTCATACCACACCTTCATTGCTCTGGGGTACCCGCACCCTGGTTTCCACAGGAACCACAGTCCAGTCTCAGTCCAGGGAGCATCACTTGGAAGGCCAAACTCTTGTCAAGACCTTAGCCTAAGTTTTTCAGGGTACCTATATTGTCCAAGTCTGTGATGACAATGTTAAGACAATATTCCTCTTCTGACTGACTCTTACCCTGGCCCATTAGCAATTGAGCCTGAGGTGTACAGATTCACCTCAGTTCAGCTCAAGCTGCCATAGCTCAATCAATCAGGCTGTTTGTGAGGGACCTGGACCTTTGCTGGCCAAACCTCTGGAGACAGTGTTTGCTGCTGTGGCATACACATCACTTTTCTCTTCTGAACTTTACATTTTAATAGAATGTGACAGGTTAATCATGGCTGCTGTCAACAGAGTAAATAACGATGTAAGAGTTCCTCAGGGATTGAAAATGTTTTATTTTTAACATAAAATATAGTCCTACTAGTAAAAGTATGTAGAAGAGGTAAAAGTTATCATATATATTTCTATTTGGGATCAAGTATGACTTCTGCTGGTCTCTGACAGTTTCCATTTGACACAACAGAAGAGATCCATGTCTTATCAGTGGCCCTTTTTTTTTGTTTTCTTGTACTTTTTTCCTTCTGGGATAATAATAAAAGGTCATAATTTTTAAGCACCCTAAGAGACTGTATCTTTTTCATAGACTTATGCAAGAAAACTGATTTACCAAACTTGCTGCTAAGTCAGAGTTCTATCAATGCTTTAAATGAAAAAATAAAGTTGATAGGAAAAGCAATTCTTTACACTAAATTAGAAGTCTCTTTTTAAAAAAACGGAAGTGAAAAGGGACAATGTCTTGTATCATAGAAGTCAAATTTTCTGTAATAGCTCTGAAATATCTCTCTTGCCCAAAGTATAAGGGAGATATTTTTTCTACGGTTGTGTTATGTGCAAGGTCTTGCTAAATAATTTAAGAAAACATTCTGTACTGACACCTTACAAATCTACTTTTCAATTCCCTGTACATATTCAGCGATTCAGTATTCAGGAATTCACCTTCTCTCTCATGGATGGCTATTAAAAATGAAGGCAAATATTGCAGCAGTGCTGCTTTCATACAGACCCACAGCCTTTGACGTTTTTCTCTTCAGTCCAAATGACTGATAAAATTCCTTCACTTTTATTTGTTTTATATATCAAAATATTTATTCCAGAAACTTAGTGAAATAATTATTTTAGTATTGCATATTAACACACAATCTTCCTTTGAAGGGAAATTCAAGAAAACTGAACCTTCACTTTTTACACCCTATCATTAGATATTTATTGTTACGTCATCCAAATACACAAACTACAATCTACACTCATGGCTACTGAAAAGACAGACTTCAGCACAAGAGATCTTCAAATAAAATTCTCCACTGCAGTGTCTCTCTTATTTTGCTTCCACATTCCTCACCTACAAGACTATTTGTGGAGTTTGTTTTAAGAATGTGAACCTTCAAAGACTGATGAAGTTAACTTCAGTTGCAGATGGAGAGATGTGGCCCTCTGTGCTGTGTGTGCATGCAAAGCAGGCATTGGTCTTTGGTATGTGAATTTTAGAAGTCTGACATCATATTTACTGTCCCAAAATCTGAATTGGACAAAAAAAGAAGAAAATATCATCATTACAAGGAATAAATAAAAAGGAATAACAAGAAATGTATGTTGTATTTGGCCTTGCTGAAAACCAACAGAAGCATAGTCAGTCAGTAAGGAAAGATTCCTTGTTAAAAAAACAAACAAACAAACAAAAGCTCTGAAATGCACCAATATGGTAGGCCTTGGGGCTTAACTCTTTTCAGAAATCATAGGAAACAAATCTAGCAATATAATCTGTGTGTCCTTCCTTTCTTCTTCTCTATATTACAGTCCCACTTTTCACCATATGAGCTCCATTCAGAACCAAGAATTTCTTTCCAGACTTATTTACCCATATGGGTCAAGCAAGTCTGACAGTCATTAGAAATTCCATCCCATCACAAGACACTGCCTTAATAATCATCACATTTTCTACAAAAAAAAACCCTCAGTTTGGAGGAAACTGCCACAAAACCTCGCCTGCTCTGTCAGTGTGCTAGTTATTACATCAAGCTGTAAGCTGCACTGTTACTCAAACCTAGAACGAATTATCAGGCTTTAATACCATTACAGTAGCATACATCAATGAGAACTGTACTTACACTAAATGTGTTTTGATCATCTCCCTTTAAGTGAAAGATGAGAAGATAGGAAAATTTGTATATGATTTTTTTTATCATTATTATTCAGTAGAAGAAAAAGTACTGGAAGTATTTTACATGCTAGTGAACCAAATAGAAATTTGAAAGCACACCCTTCTAATAGCTTTCTAGTCCTTTTTTTTTCACTAATTGACAGTGAACTCATTAACACTACTCCTGTAAACTCTTAAAACCCCTCTACTGATATGTGTTTCATATGGTCAAAAATCAAAAAGCTTGGGTTGTATTAAAAAACCTTCAAGAACAATATCAATTCATAACTACTACTCAGCTCCATCCCTTAGTGCATATACAGTCATTCGCAGTTGGCTGTAGAAGGTGATGACTACCCAGTCACCAGTTAAGGCTACAAGGTAGCTAAGAAATATGAAATGGTAAGACCTATAGGATCAGTGTAGTGAGTATAGGATTTTTCTACAACTGGATCATTATTATAAAAAAGAAAAAATAAAATCTAATAAAAGATGTGATAACCCATCTATCGTTTTTTAGAGACTAGCTAGCAGTCTGACACAAAGGTGTATCATCCTTCTTATTCCAAAGAGCAGCCAGCTTGAAATCATTCCAAGAACATTTATTTCATTTATGTATTCCATGAACCTGTCCTCTACCCAATAACAAAGTAAATATAAAGAAAAGTCCTGACAAAGGAACTTATTGAAGACTGAACACATAACAATCTAACATCAGTTCCCAGAAACGGAGAAGTTTATAATTTTATAGATCATTACCAGACATCACTGTAACTCACAATTTATGAATTGTGCTCTGAATTAACATTCTTTAAATAATTTCAAGTGAACTGTATAAAAACTAAAATAAACTACATTTTTCCCTATTCTATAAAAGAAAATATGTTCTCAGTTTAATTTTGTGGAACACAAATACACATAAAAGAAGCAGAGTGTAAAATGAAAAATATTGTCCTGCAGGCATAGTTAAACTGGAAAGTTTTGATAAAATATTTTTCTTTTTCCAGCTAAAGGATTCTCTTGCAAAGTCCAGATGTTCCTGTGCTAGCCATCTCTCCCTGCAAATTAACACGAAACTTTTCTGGCTGTATATTGCAAAAGGAAATATTTCATTAAATGCTTTTCAATGTGACACTGCTGAGTGGGTTGGAAGTATTTTCTGTGCTCTTCATGAATGACAGGCTGCACATCCCAAGCCTCAGCTGTGTGCAGTTCATTAATGCTACAACTGCAGCAAAACAGATGACTCTTCTACAGTGCTCTTCAAAGGCAGCAATAAGCAGCCAGCTTTCACTGATGAAGGGAGATGATTCCTTCTCCTTTTTTTTTTTTTCCTTTTTTTTTTTAAGAAAGCAAGTTATCATTCCAGGAAAAAAAAGAGTGAAAAATAGATTTCTATGAAACATGGAGATGTTCACAAGAAACTTTTCTAAATACGGCAAAATGGAGAGTAGAAAATTGTTTGCTGGAAATTTTTATGAAACAAATCTCAATTTTTCCTTGATGTTTTGATTTAAAATTTATAGAGGTTTCTAGGGAAATCTAACATGGGATCAGGAACACACAATACCTGCTTTGCTTGAAGAAAGTGTACTTCAAGTTTCTTCACAGGTATTCATATTAAACACTTTGAATTTGACTTGCCTGCAGTGTGTTATTATTACTAATATTTTGATTTCCTCTAATGGTTTGCTATATGACTAGATTTTCATGTCTGAAAATTGAATGTCTAGATTAAAGTATTTCATGCACTCCAATATTTCGCAGGTATAAATGGGGAAAGATGAGATCAGGAGTCTCTCAGAGTTTGTTTCTGAAGAAGCATTCTGAAGATTAGTTCTCCTTATATTAAAGAGTAGGATATTCCTTACAAAAAACAAGAACAAAATCAAACTAAACAAGCCTCTAAAAGTGGAAATATATATTTTTTAAAAGGTACAGGGGAATGATTTACAAAATGCTCTATTAGTTCTTTTAAACAAAATTGTCANCCCTATTCCTGATACAAGCCAGGATGCCATTGGCCCTCTTAGCCACCTGGGCACACCGTTGGCTCATATTAAGTTTTTTGTCAATCATTACTCCTAAATCCCTCTCCATTTCACCACTCTCCAGCTACTCGTCCCCAAGATGAGAGTGGCGCATGGAGTTTTATGTCCAAAGTGAAGAACCTGGCACTTGGACTTGTTAAATCTCATACCATTAGAATCTGCCCATTTCTCTAGCCTATCAAGGTCCCTCTGCAGGGCCATTCTACTATCTGGCAGTTCAGCATTTGCCCCCAGCTTGGTATCATCTGCAAACTTGTTAATGATGGACTCCATTCCCTTGTCCATATCATCAATTAAGATATTAAACAATGCCGGGCCCAGGACTGTCACAGGGATATTTGTAATTAGATCTTGTATAATACACTAAAAAATCCCAAAACATTTCTTAGTGGCTATTGGAGAGTGGCAGGTTTGACAAGACATCAGGTGAAGAAGGATGGAAGAAGACTGTAGGCTTTATGAAAGAAACCAGAGATCAAATTGGGTCCTAGGACAACAACATTTCTCCAACTCAGTGCTTCCATCTCACAGAAGAGAAAAAAAAATAAGTCCATACTGAAAGCTCCAAGAGTAACAATGACAACAGAAGAAAGAAACCCCACACATACTAGTTCCCAACTTTAGGCATGGCATCCAAGACTTGAAAAACAAAGCTGTATTTGATGCCCATTCCTGATAAGGAAAAATGGACTTCTTTTGATTCAATAAAACACATAGATTAATAGCTGAAATGAAAACTGTCAAATCTCAAGCAAAATCTTATTTTGTACTTGGCAAAGCAGAAATGATTTCTTCAAGATGGAAAAGTATCTTTTGGAACATCCTTATTCTTTTTATAATTTGCTTCATTGCTTCACAGGAAAAAAAAAGTCTTCATTTCTACACCAAGAAAACATGACTTAAAGTGACCAAATATGGATTTGACATAATCCAAGTGAGGAAAATGCATCCTATAATAAATGAATCCTAAAATAGAAAAGATTCCTCCACATTTAAATGGGTATTTAAAATTTAAGTCTGGGAATGCACTGCTTATATTCAAATGACAACAAAGTATTGCACTTATTAATCCAACTTCTTCTTTCATTGTTGTTTATCTTCTATATACATACCCATATAATTCACCAGAGAATTGAAGGACATATTGCAATGATGTGGAGCACTCAGCTGAAGTAGTTGAGACAATGTAAGACTTTCTGTTAGTGAGCATCTAGTTTGCATCTAAACCCCCCTATATTTATTATCTGATTCATTGCAAAGAGCAGAATATTTTGGCATCTTTTAGGTTAATAAGGGAGTTTATGCTCTTTGAAGGATTTTACTGGTATACAATGTTGTAATGGGTTTTACCCTGGCTGGATGCCAGGGGCCCGAATGGTCGCTCAGTCTCGACAATAAGATGATATACAAAGAGTGGTTTGGAATAAGGCAGTTTAATATAGCACGAATGAAGCAAAGCAAAAAGTCCGCGCAGAAGCAAAGCAAAAGAAACTAATCTCTGCTTCCCCATCTGCAGAAGTATCCACATCCAGGGAAGCAGGGCCCTACGCGTCCTGGGAAGAATGTCCCCCTCCCTTGCTCCCTTCCTCTGCTTTTATATCTGAACTGACGTCATATGGTCTGGAATATCCCCTTTGGTCAGTCTGGGTCAGCTGGCCTGCTCGTGTGCCCTCCCAGAATCTCATCCTCAGTTAGGGGGAAGGGGCAGTGTGCCCAGCTGTAGTCAAAACACTTGTGTGTTATCAACACCCTTCCAAGGCACAGCATTGCGAGGACAGACCCAATACAAATGTGCACATATAGCCAGGTAATGCTTAAGTGTATTTCGTTTATGCTTGAACAGCTCGAGTTTTGTATATTCTGACAGAATAAGGTTACAGCTTAAATTAATAAATAAAGTGGAGAGGGCCAATTAAACACATACAAGTCCTTCCCTAGTGTGCTTGTGGGTATGTTTGCAGGGCTGGGTGACTTTTCTCTTATGGTAAACAGATCTGTTCCAGAGCAGAGCTTTTATCACTTGTATCTTTTTTTTCAGGTCACATACCTGAAAAATGGTACACTGTGGGAGTTCAAGGCATTTCTTATAATGCCATGCAAACCTTTGTTACCATTAAATTAATTTAAGTACTTTAAAATAAATCTCTCTACTCCCAGAGGTTTCCATTTTCTAAATATATTCTACCTTTTGTGGAGCACACAGTCTTAATTATCTTTTAAGATCTTATATTAATGCTCTGGAAAACACAGATTAATTATACAGAACCAATTATAAAGAAAACTACTAAGATAAAACCATGTTTCTTCCAATGGAAGGAACGCAACTGTGATGATTATTATGGTAGGTGGTAGATGCCTCATGTGCAGCAGCCTGTGGGGGGCTAGTACTGTCCCAAATAATACAACTTTTGACAAAAAACCCCCATGCAAGGATCCAATGAGGAAAAGTAAAGTTTCAGTGATTTTCACTTTCATGTTCACTTTCACTTTCATGTTCATTCGCTTCCATGCTGCATATGTATTGTCTTCCCAGTGCTATCCCACTCCCCTTCTACTACACACTTCCACATTTCTTTCAGCTGCAGGCAACACTTCACCAGGTCCCTGGCTCTGACTGGGCAAATCATGCTGCTGAGGACACAGGCAGGATTTCCACCAGACCTCACTATCTTCCACAGAAGAGGCTCCTTTGGGGAGGAGTGATAGACAGGGTCTGACTTTAAACTGTAAACTGGTGCATGGACTGTGTAATGTGCTTGACATTTGGGCCATTCATGAATGTTAAGGGGCTCAAACACTACCAACAATAGTAATGTGTTCAATAATCTTATTGTAATTCATCAGTTAATGCCAATATAATCCCCAGATAACTTAAGTTCTTAAGTAAACCCTCCAGCATTCAGCTGTAGGTAGGTCCTGTGACTGTAAATCACTGTTTTCTTTTTCGGGAGAAATAAGTGTGTGTGATAGGGTGAAATTTTCATTGATCTGAGCATAAGGAAAGAGAATTTGAATGAACATCACACAGGTTGTGGTTATAAAACGTATTGCTTAACAGCTCTATGTAATATACTGTATTTGAGAAGATTAATTCAATTATGATAAAATCCAACCCAAACTTATTTCATTTCCCTGTAATTTCCTGCCCTCCATTGTTCACTCTTTCAATAAACTACTGCTTGCTTCCCAGACTCCAAAAAAGCATCAGGCAGATTGCTATCAAGGCTATAAAGACAAAAAAAAAATATTACAAAATTCTCATAGATAGTGTAACTCTTTCTTGAAAGCACATTAGCATAACTCTTGACTCAGATCATCCCATCCACATATGCAGAATTGGAAAGACAAGTAGAGAATATTTGTCCACAATAGTTTTAATCAGTTACAGTGAAATTAATTTTGATTTTAAACAGTTCAAAAAGAGGTCACAGGTTCAAAAGTCNTGATCCTTGTGGGTCCCTTCCAACTCATAGTATTCTGTGATTCTGTTATTACTTATGTCTTCTTACATATTCTGAAATAATACTAATTTGATAATCCCACATTGCTGTAATTATCCAGTGTTCTTTGGTTCCAGCAAAACAAGCATTTCCAAGCATCCTTTTCTGATGTACAAACATAAGTAAAGCAAAAATTACATGTGGGAACCTTAACTAAATGACAGTAGAAGTAATCAAGCTGAAAACCATCTGCCATTGCTGGCTGCACAGTGAAGTTTTCTCTAAAAACTACAGCGTGGGAGACTTATCCTGCAAGCAGAGAAAAAGGTATCCTGGCAAGGACAGCCAGCAAATCCCAAACCTTCAAATGCACATCAGCCTCCTCCACCAGCAACTGTACAGTGTGGCCTAAAGCTTTCCATTCAATATGCTTCAGCTTCCCTGTGCATGAAGACATTTGTCACTGTGTATATAATCACAGTATCCAGCAGCTTTTTTATTCAGCCAGGGTACCTGAGCAT
Source organism: Pitta sordida (assembly GCA_013390025.1). Classification (NCBI taxonomy): domain Eukaryota; kingdom Metazoa; phylum Chordata; class Aves; order Passeriformes; family Pittidae; genus Pitta; species Pitta sordida. The sequence goes on along the minus strand of WEKX01020573.1, from coordinate 184,930 downwards.
TGGGTGATGCAGCCACATGGTGCAGGAAACAAGCACTTCTCATTTTAAGCAAACAATTTTCTGTCCTTCTGCTGCTGCTTTTTATTTTGTTCAGAGGTCCTGCCAGCTCTAGGCCCTCTGGAGCAGCTGCACTTTCACCTTTGATATTTCCAGAAATTCAAGTATTTCAATGTTCTGCTCATGCACTAGGACAGTTTCCCCCTTCTCAGTGCCCCCAACCCCATCTCTTCACTCAAGCTCTTCCAATCCAGGCAATCACCTGTGGTTTGACCCTTTCCCAGAGCTCTTCTGAAACACAGCAGAGCAAGGACCTTGACCTGTAGCAATATCTCAAGAAGGTGTCTGCATGCCAGCACACACAGAGACTTTTCAAAGGGAAAGACAAAGCAGAGTAAGAACTTCTCCTCACCTGAAAAGTAAGGAAATCCAGGCTGGAAAACTCAGCTGTGTGCACGCCTACAGGGAAAGGGGACAATATTACTGATGCCAAACTGCCCTCCTGCAAGAGGAGAGCTGCCAAACACTTTGTTTTCAAAATTCATCAGAGATAGTATCAATCTTAGACTGTGACCAGCAAGAAGCTATATAGACTCAGAGCGTAAAAGCTACATTCTCTGCACACTGGGCAGGTAACCCTCCTCTTTTTTGCTCTCACTTATCCTTCTGTTTTTCCCTGCTGCCTTTTCCCGTTCTATGCCAATAAGAAGATCCAGGAGGAAAGCAACTCAGTGACTTGTTTGTCCTGCACCAGGATCCAGGGACAGCTGAATAAAGGTTCATTTAAATAATTAAAATGCTTCTTCTAGTTAATAAGTCATTTTAGTAAAAGCATTTGCCAAAGGGGTTCAGTGACACAAAGCATTTTTTCCCAAAGGGTAAACTGAGGCATAGGTTAATGACCTGTATGGTCACCAAGAGACCAGGGAAAGGATTTTCAGTTCCCCACAGATTTCCTGTATCCCACTTGCTAAGACAGGCTGCCAGAATTCAAAATTTGTGTCTAGATCCACTAAACAGCTTAGACTTAGTACTCTGCAACTTTTGGACATGTTGCCCACAGACAATGAATGCTTGTATTGCCAGGCAACATTTAAAAGCTTGAAGAAAACTTTAGAGACAAGCTCATTGTTTTCAGCTTTGTGTTTTCATGGGACAGACTTGTATCTTCAGAGCAAATTAATATCATTCCCTTGGATCACAGCATAGAGCATCTATATTTATTCAGACTCCTGTTGCCCCCCATACCAAAAAGCTATTTCACAGTAGCTCTTTCCTCACCTCCAATCAACCCCTTAACTGCAGATTTAAGATTATGCATGGCATATGCATTAAGTTCTCTCCCTCCCTGTGTCTGTGAGACCCCAAAATCGAGGCTGCAGCCAAGGGATAGCGGAAACTGCAGAGGCTACAGAGAGTATTCAGCTAAAAAATAATGCTGAAGAATAGCTGGGATTGGAAGGCAAGACGGAAATCTTACAGTTTTAGGAACAGGGTATTTAATGTTTTCCGACCACTTTTCTTCACTAAGACTGAAAGGGCTAAGCATTCACCTCACAGTGGCTTGTACTGCCCATTTTCTCATGAAAAAAGTGCAAACGCCAGCACTTTCTTTCCTCAGTAGCTGAATTGCTATAGGAACAGTTTTCTAATATTTCAAAGGAAATATGCCATACTGGGAAGGTGGGAAATGGGGTGTTCATGGTGAGACGTCGCTGGGGCGGGGCTGGCCAGACCCTGCAGGAAGCAGGAACTGGTGCCAAAATCTGCGTTTAGTGACTGTCAGTGTTCAGCCCAAGCCCTTTTTTCGGGTCTTTCAGCCCTCCTCCTTCTCGCCCCCCCTGCCCCCTGTCCCTGTATATCTGCTACCTTTTACTTGCTTGCAGTCAGGAGGCAATAGAAGAGCTCCTATTGACTCAAATGGAAACAGGGTCTCATCTTCTTCAGTTACTCTTGAGTAGATTGCTTTTTGTCAAAATACATAAATTATATTGGCAAATGCTAGCACATTCATGTTATAGATAAAATCAATTTCTGTTATGTTTAAAGAGGGAAAGTTTCTAAAGAATTCATTCCTAGGATTTCAGAGACAGAGTGAGAAGCTTACTGTTCAGCTATTTTCATTAAAGATTTTATCATCTTTTCGTAGCCATATCCCTGAGCTCTAATTAGGAAATTGCTTTGACACAGAGCTTTACAAATTGTCAAAGAAGCATACTTGGTGTTTTTGCTATTCTTGTTTGTGACCAAACACTTTAAATAGCTTTTTCAATCTCTCTCTTTTTCAATATTGATCCTGAAATCTCAAGCAGATTAGCAGCAAAGTAAGGCTGCATCACTGAAGGAAATTCTCTCTCTGGAGAGAGATTTTAAAAAAATCCCAGAGATTTGAAGCTAGTATAAAGCCCATGCAAGTAAATATACATTTTACTCGGTGGTGCCAAGACCACAGTGAGGCTTCTTTTCCCCAGAAAGGTTAAACAGATGAAGTGAGATCTTGTGTCCTGCTACTGGTTCACCACATGGCTGATATAACTTGTTGGGAACAGCATGGGACTCACAACGCATGATGACACAGTAATCAATAAGAGCAGCCCCACATATTGAAGTCAAAGAGAGAAGAAGATGGTTGCCATTTACTTCCATAAATTCTCCCAACATGGAATTTAGATTTCTTACCTGTCACAAAGGAACCTTCACAGAAAACCTTTGCCTTTCTGGTTTTGTGACAGCACTTGCACCAGTATCTCATGCTGCTTGCTACAGCTTCATTTACCTTCTCCAAGGCTTAATTCAGCAGGAGTGCAGCAGTTAAGAAGCTGTGAACTGAAACATTTAATTGAGGTACCTCAAGAGGCAGCTGGACACTTGAACTCCATTGAGGACCTTTGCCTACATGATTTGCAAGTACTTTGCTGGGGTTTGGGTTTTAATTTTTATTTGCCTGAAAAAGATATCATAACTCCATTATCCATTGGAATTCAACATTTCATTTGTGATTAGTTCCCAGAGACAACGTTCTCCTCCCAGCATTTTATACAGGCAGTAGCTTACAATAAATTACTGCTGGAGCTCATGGATTAAATACACAGTGAAAGATCAGTAATGGGTGAAATCAGCAAGGTCACTGCGACAGAACTATATGTCTCACAATTGCTACCACCACTGCACAGAAAAGGACCTTGGGTGTAATGATATGATATAACGTAAAATCCTGGTTTCTGGATATGAAGTCACTTAGTGCAGGTACTTAAAATGATCCTGTAACAGCTTTTTACAACATATTCACACAATTCCTACTTTAAGGAGTGCCTGATAGTATAAGAGAGGAAATGTGGAATGAAGCACAAAAGGTTTTAATGAGGAAATAGCTCATTACCCATTTCCCACATGCATGTTTCTTAGTGGCATTCTCTACTATTCAGGCTAACAAGCCTGCCAACCTTTGCATCCATGCAAATCCTCACTCTGGCCTTTGAACACTCAGTATTTGTGTCCTCCCACTTTGACAATAGTTCAGAAACTCCTGGTTGTTTTTTTATGAAAAGTTTAAACTGCACACAAGCAAGACTGCTGCCAATGCTCATGTCAGTACTGGTATCATTAAGAAAGCTGAGATAAAGGTGTGAAAACAGCATAATAGATCTGTCTTACGCTTTAATTATGACACTTGTTTTTTCAGCCACCATTTCATATTTTGCCTGATTTTCAAGGATGTAAATCATCAATTTCCAGAGACTAGAAAACTCTCAGGACTAAAAAATTGTTAGTTTGCTGGACAGCTAGATTGGTTGTTGCTGCAAATGCTGAAGCCAGGACTGGGATCTCTTTGTGGCACAGCTAGAGAACCTGGAATGGACAAAACTCTTCTTGGGACCCTGAGAAGTGGAGCAACAAGCACTGCTGCAAAATGTTTTCTGTCAGGTTACACCTCTTTCTCTGAGAAATGTCCTGCTGGGGCCAGGATTTAGTGTCACATGCTTCAGTACATTTAATGCATATTTGTTTCACAACTATGGCCTTCCTTGCAGACCATGCCTCTACTCCAAGCAGGATATGAGCAGCAGCATTGTAGAGCATCATCTGACAACTGCATTACACAGGTCTGTAAGTCATGCACAGCTATGCAGTGTGTCATGCATGGCAGTTTTCAGCACAGCCGTGCTTTACTCACGTGCCCAAATGTCCCGTTCTCAACATATGGTCTCAAGTAAGGATTAGTAGGAAATCCAAAATACTTTTGACTCCTGAAGACATCTAATGACCAATTACACAGCCAGTCAACCCCTTACAGACCCTTTTACAGCATGATACCTTGAATGTTCATGAATGAAAGGCTTTATCCACATCAACAATTCTGGAATGGTCTCAGATTACATTAAAGCACATCCCAGATAAAAATTATCATACCTATCACCTAAGAGGGAAAAATCAGAAAATTATTTGGAATAATCATAACAGACTTTTCTGACATTTTCCAAATATGTATATATGTATCTTATCAAGTTACTCAAATAAATATTTCACTATAAAAACATCAGTGTAGATATTTTGTATTTCCTAACTGTTGCCAGCACCTAGCCTTTAAGTCTCCTGAAAGGCAATGCTGCCCTCTTTTGGTGTTCTTGATTACATACACAGTTTTAGATGACATTCTTCAGCAAGGGTAAAATAGCATTTTTGGGGATGCACTTACTATTTTTGGTTTTGAGAAAAAACAAGCTAAAACAAAGTGCCACAAATAACAGACTTAATTTTGTAGGCTGTTGATCTAAAAAGGGTGCTACTGTTAACAGATACTGAAAGCCAACATTAAAGAATTTGCTAGCTGTGAAATAAAGTACAAAAAATAGTGAATTGTAGGGTTTTTCTTACCGACTACAGCAAAAAATTGCACCGTGCCAAAGTAAAGAGAAAAGGCCAAGACAATAAGGTTAGAAAGATTAAAACTGGGTATTTAAAGTGGTTAAAACTTACAGTAAAATCTCCTTTCAAGCTAACAAAGACTACAACCCTGGGAAATGGCAGAAATTATTTTTGAAAGAACTGCATTGCTGTTTACAACTACCTGAAGGGAGGTTGCAGTCCGGTGGGTGTGAATCTCTTCTCTCAGGGTGACGACACCAGAACGAGAGGACATGACCTCAAGCTACGCCAGGGGAGGTTTAGACTGGATTTTAGGAAGAGCTTTTTCACAGAGAGAGTGATCCCTCAGTGGAATTGGTCTGCCCAGGGAGGTGGTGGAGTCCCCATCCCTGGAGGTGTTTAAGAAAAGACTGGATGAGGAACTCAGTGACATGGTCTAGACAATGGCAGGCTCAGATGGGTGGAGCCTGGTGCCCATGGCTCCAGGGTTGTGGGTTCCATCCCTGGGTGTGCGTTCGCTTGGCAGTTGGACTAAAATATCCTTGTTGGTCCCTTCCAGCTCAGAATAACCTGTGAACCAAAACTTTCAGCTTTTTTTTTTTTTTTAATGATAAAAACTGATCTGTCTCTACTGTTTACCAGTCACTTCCCCCATACAAATTACCCGTCTATCCTTCATCCCCGCTCCTGTCCCAACACTGAAAAAAATGGTTTTTGATCACTATGTCAAGAAGAGATGGGAAAACTTGTTTTCATCCTTTTGTAGCCCTGTCACATATGGTACTAACCTTGCCCATGGCAGGATGCACATATCACCATCTAGTTGACCTGAAGTTTATGGGTCACCCTTTTATGCATGTTTACCTATGTGTGGTGCAAGCCTAGTTTTATGTAGGTAACAGCACCATGTCATCATTGCTGGCAGAAAAAGATTATTTATCATTTCCACACAATGCTGCAGTACAGAAAATGCTGTGCTGCTCTGCAAGCAGAGGCCCCGAGAAGTGGGGACATAGGAGGGACCACAGATGACAAGATGCTGTCTTGTACCATGGCTGGTACTGGAGATCCCACAGCTGCGCAGATTTAGAATAATCAGCTTTAAAAGAATACAGACCCAAAGCTTGGTGAAACTGGTCTTAGGGAGAACAAAATGCAGAACATAACATATGCATGTTATCACATAGAGGTAACTTGAATATAAGCTGGAGCTGCAGAACAATGAAGGAAGTTGCAAAATGCAGATTATCCAACGTACAAATGACACCCAAAGTGATCCCAGGAGGGTATAAAGGAACCACCTACATCACCAAAATATTCTGCCCACAGACAGCAGAAGCAAAGAACTCTGTTACCCTCTCTAGCAGTTGCAAACCACGGATTTCACACTCACGTGAAACAAAGGGAGGTTGAGCATAATTCCAAGAGAAGGATGAAGACTGAAGTGCATGTGCGATAATTTTAATTGCATCACTACAGCAACAAAGAACTGCAACTTAACTTTTTATGTCTATTTGCCTGCAAGGAACATTTCTCTGATGTGTCTTGTGGACATCATTCACAGTACTGCAGTAAAGTAAGTAGTGGAGCAGTAGGAAACCTTAATAAATTCATTTTTCAGTCACAAGAAAAATGGCAAGGGAACACTCATTAAAAAATCCCCAGCATTAACATATACTGATATATAGTTCTGCTCTCTGTTCTCTCCTCATCCTAATACAGTGAATCCTCTCTGTATCGCAACTTCTCCTTCACGACCTCGCCCATTTGCGAAGCAATTTTTTCGCAAATACGATTCTGCCGCGTGCGAGCTCAGCTGGCTGAGACGTGCGCAGTTTGACTCTGCCCTGCCAAGGGGCGGTGCCGCGGTGCCTGTGGGGCGCGACTCACCTTACCCTGCGGGGAGGTCCCTAAACAGGGAGACTGCCTCACGAAAGTGAGGCAAGCTGTGTGCTGGGAGTGGGCTTCTGTTTCCCCGCTCTCTGGGGCCGTCCAGGAGCGCTGCCCCTCTCTCACGGGACCGGTGAATGTTAAAGGGAAAGAAACTTCCATACCAACCTGACCCCTCCACCCCCCCACCCCTATGGCGGCTCGGGCCCGGCGCGGGGCAGCTCGGGCACGGCCTTTAGAGACCTGCAACACTCTGACCCGCTTCTGTGTGCCAGGCCGGGCTGGGGGGGAGCAGTAGCGTGAGGTTTGGGCTGCGAGCCCACACGGTCACAGCAGCTGCTCAGAAACGGTTCCCTTTGCTCGCTTGTGCCAAGAGAGACAAGGTAAAGGAGCAGAGAATTGTCCACACTGCGCCAGAGTTCCGGGGGGTGGAGCAATGGGCGTGGTCTGCATGCATATTAATGACCTGCAGTTCTTTGCAAGGTTAGGCTTTCGTGATGGCATTGGCCTGTCCCTTTCCTCGCGATGGAGGAGGTATAACTGTATCTTCACAGCTGGTCATGAATGCAGAGAGAAACAATGAGAGAAAACAATGCAGTGCCTTCTGCAGTGTTTTTGCTTCTCTGCAGCATGGAAATACTTTGCAAAACATCCTGGTAAGGCATTATAGAGATTCCTAGCTCACAGCAGCAGATGACAGAGCTTTAACAGCTACGTGCAAGTTCCCTTCGGTCCCCTGAGAATTCTCTTTGAAGCATCATAGAATACAAAGGATGACAACCAGGAGACTTCAGAAAGAAAATGTCACCATCTCTATTGGGCCTGTCTGAGCCCACAGCAGTTCTCACACTGCTGTGCTTTAGAGGGGTGTTGGTAACACACAAGTTGACTACAGCTGGGCACACTGTCCCTTCCCCCCAACTGAGGATGAGATTCTGGGAGGGCACACAAGCAGGCCAGCTGACTCAGACTGACCAAAGGGATATTCCATACCATATGATCTCTGTTCAGATATAAAAGCTGAGGAAGGGAGCAAGGACAGGGGGGCATGCATTTTTCTCAATGACTGCCTTCTAAGATGCATAGGAGCCCTGCTTCCCTGGATGTGGACACCTCTGCTGATGGAAAAGAGATTAGTTCTTTTGCTTTCCTTCTGCACACGCTTTTGCTTTGCTTTTTTTGTGCTTATATTAAACTGCCTCATTCCAACCCACCCGTTGTATATCGTATTATTTGGGACTGAGCGACCGCTCAGGCCCTTAGCACCTAGCCAGGGTAAAACCCGTTACACCACCATATTGAGAAACACTGATTAATGAGCATTATATTTTTGATTCCATACTGACCATAAACATGGTGCAAAGCCTGTGGGTATAGCCAGCTTTACTTGGAGATAGTAATTCAATAAGTTGATACATACACTGTGAAGCTACAAAAATAAGAGGCAGGCATTTATCAAGCCAGTCATTGAGATTTTACTGAAGTTTACTAAAAGATCTCAAGAAAACGTGCCTTTAGAGCCTCAGTGTTCTAGTTACACTCCAGTGACCTTCTCTAACAAGTTCATGGAAAACACCTCATACATGATTCAAGTGTTGTCAAAGTAAGTAGCAGCTCATTAAAGTGAAGTTTAGTATACACCTCTAAGAAGACAGCATACAGCTCCTTCATCTTTTATAATTGATTAGTGAATCACACAAAGCCTTCAGTTTTACTCAATTACATGAATGATGGAAGGAGACCCTCCTGCGGAGATATGGATTAATATGTAATGAGTTATAACTGCTTTAATCAGAACACAGCACATTTGATTACATTCCCTCTTTGCTCTCAAGCAGACAGGTAAAATGCATATAAAGAAAGTAGTTTAGAGAAAAAAATTACAAGATTAAAAAAAACCCAAACAGACCAAGTTGCAAACACCTGAACAAACAACAGAGTGCTCAGCTGAACAGAGCGGTTCAGGTGCATTTCAATGAAAACTGCTTATCAAGTTTTCAGGAGGCAACTGTTCAGTTTTTCCTGAATGACACGAGATTAAAAATTCAGATCTTCTGAAAACACTACACTGCTCTTGAGTTCTCCTCCAGACCACAGAAACCCCCTTGGAAGTTCCAATTGATCACATTCATCCTTACAGTGACCACAATTACACTACTGCTCTTCAGCCCAGTCTACCTACCTTGTACCTTTCCTCTAATTAGCAAGAAAATAAGCCTGCACTAAGAGGTATTTTCAGTAGGAAGCGAGACTCAGTAGTTGTTCACCAGCCTTGTGGCTCTTACCTCCAAGTTGTTCTTATTTATTTTGACCCAAACAGCCGCTCAGTTGACGATGAAAAAAAATATTAGGAAAAAATTGGCCATGGAACTGTTATTTAGTATATAGCTCAAGTTTAGCTTCTGGGCTCTCCAGATGAAACTCTCCACATGAGTACTTCACAAGTGGTGTTGGGCCCAAAATAGCTTCATGAATAACATCTCGTCTTGCTAAATTTTGAGCTTTTGCAAGAAGTGTATTTCTGAAATTCAAGAATAGCCTTTATTAAGAGGCTCATAATTACTGACCTTATTATGAAAAAAAGGTACCTGAATTTCCAAGTAAACTCAAAATACTTCCACAGAAACACAGAAATTCAAGCAAGCAGAAACCACAAAAAACCATTTTATTGCAACAATGTCCCCATCATCAAGTGAGATGGCAAAAATTAAGTTTTAATTAATTTTGCATTTCTACCTTTTTATTTATGTAAATATAAATTCAAGAGTGTAAAATAAATCCACATATAAAACACAGAAGAAACATTCTCTTTCAGCGACCCCAAAAAACCCTTACATACTTAAGAATCATGAGAAGTCATCCACTGTCCATTTTTCCAAGTATACAGGCGTGAAAGAACGCAGAAGTTTATTCTCAAAAAGCATCCTGTATAAAGTCCTTGAAGTACTTAAGTAATGTTTAGTAACCTCATACTCTTGAGCTTATGGATGTAGATTCCAAGAATAGGAGAGACAAACATCTCAAACTTCAGATTATTTAACCTCCATCTAAAATAATCCATTTAAAACAAGATTATGTTCAATTCTTATAGCTGAAGCATCACAATTACTTTATTAGTATCATTACTTTGGAAAACTATTTCTTATAAGGTTTTCCTGCTTTTAAAATAAAGTCAGAATATTTATTTCAAATGCTTTTGTTTACTTATACAGTAAATATATTGCGGAAAGTAACTCCACATGCTGGTACAACAGGCCTCCATGAAGTTCCATTTAAACATTACTATGATGTACCTTGAAAAACAGAGACTACAGCATGAAATGCACCATAAAGAATCAGTGCCATGGGATTGTGTCATCTTCCTTCTCAGATGGAACAAACGCTAATGCATTTTGAAATCAGTATTGGACCGCTAAAACACAGGAATATTGGTTGGTTATCAATACTTGGATTAGGAACATTTACTGCTTTAGAAAGATGGCAATATTTTTTTAGTTTTACATACACAGAAAAAGTGTCATAAGCCCTGTAAAATGTATCATATGGGATATTTCAATAGGAATGTTTTTCCTTGGGTGCAACAGGCATATATTTCCAATGATTGTGGCTTTTAATGCATACCATGCCAAGTTCTTAATAAACTCTTTGCACTTATGGTTATGTTACAACAGAATGAAGAAATTAAGATGGTAAAAGCAAAATTAAAAATAAGAACTGCAAGTAGCTTCACAACTAGAAGAGGAAAAATCATAAAAGGACTTAAATCAGCACTATTGTGGGTCTCCACAGTTGCACTGCTACTCTTAGGTTTCCAAAAGATGCATATGATCTTATAAATATTTTTGTGCTAAGAGCCATGCTTAAAACAAAATATAGGCTAGCACAAGTCTACCTTCTTGGAGATGCATGTTAAGTATAAAATTCACTTACTAAAGTGCATTTGCTGAACAAATTCTAACTTCTACTATTACAGCTATCCCAGTAAGCAATACAAACTAAACTTTGTTGAAATTCTACCTCTACTTAAAAGCAGTAAATATAGATGACTGAATCTAAATTACAATCTTGCAATATTGAACTTTTTGACTCAATACTGTGAGCTGTATTAACAAACAAAATGTACTGCCCTAAACTCCCCACAAGTGAGGAATTGCCTCTAGTTAGAAATACTGACAGTGCAGAATGGAGTGAAGTATAAGCAGAGCTGAAGTAAGCATTGCTTTGCTTCTTATTCAACATGTTGTTTCTTTAAGGCTCTCAGAGAAGCTGTTAGTTGTCTTGAGATCTTTTGGCAAAATATAAATGCAGAAGTAGCAGGGTCATCTGACATTTCAGAACTTGTATTTTCGTATTTCACTAAAGTCAGCTCATTCAGTGTCTGTATACATTTATTGCACTTGTGTTGTTGGAATACATCTGTACCAACATAGTAATAATGATTGCAACAAAGCCATAGTAAAATAAACTTTAAAAGGGTCTGATTCGGACATTAGAGGATAAGTGTCTGCATGTTTAAAATGTTTCTCTAATAAATATGGACAAATTGCTCATCAAGTCAGATGCACATGTCTAACCAATTATTTAGCATATACAAAATTTCACTCATCCTTTTATCAATACAAATCTGTTAGGGATCAAAAAAGACTTACCATGCAAAATATTGATTAGTGCTGCATAATGGAATATATATTTCTATCAGAGTTAAAACAGCATTTTCAAAATTTAAAGAAAAATAGATTTTTAAAAAGGGATTCTACTGTTGAATGCAAGTCTTCCTTGTAGCAAAGACAAGATAGAGACAAGTTACCACTTATCGCTGTACTTCAGTCTTGATGAAAGACTAATAATAATTTGTCCACCTACTTCTTAATAAATGCTACATTTTCAAGAATAAAGGAACTATCAGTAGGCATTATTTCTACTTAAACCAAGTTATTTTTCTCTGTAATATGTCAAGTATGCTTTTAAAGATTCAGGTAATGGTAGACTCATAATTTTCTCTCTCAACAGGTTTCGAGGAGGCTCTTCAGGCTTCAAGGCCTCACTATGATCTTTATCCTCCTCCTCTTTGTTATCATCTTCCATTTTTTCATCTTCTTCACTATCTAGAGGCTGAGGAATGAGCTGATTACCAACAAACACATAGGTGTTGATCCTGCGTCTACGACATCTCCTGCGTTTGCGTTTCGGAGGAGCCTTCTGAGCAATACCCTTGGCTTTCATCTCCTCATTTATGAAGTTTCTAAGAGTGCGTCTGATATATATTCGAGCTAGGTCCTGGAGATTCCTAACAGCACACGGAGCTAAAATGAAAGAAAAGTGAGTTACACTAAGTGAAAAAAAAGACATTAGCTGAAAGGCAGTAAAACTAACTTTCAAAAACAATTGAAATTTTAGCCCATGATACAATATGCCAATGAAACAAGGGTGAATAAAGCCATCTTGGCAAACCCTTGAGTCACAAAAAACAAAGAGGTCTTTTGACAGGTGTGCAAGAGAAGTAAAAAGCATACACAGATTATTAAAATAAATTTAAGGAGTCACAGAACAAATACTGTCACCTTTTAGTACCCGGCAAGTCTTGGCACCTATTGCTAACCCCTGTTAAGATCTTGCTGTGGGAAAACAATCTCTATGTCTGTGTCACACTTGGTTAGTCAAGGGACTTTCTTCTGCCTCCCTCTTCTACTCAATATGCTTTTCCCCCTCTTCCTACTGAATCTAACTGATGAGGGAGAGACACTCNTTGGACTAGATGATCCTTGTGGGTCCCTTCCAGCTCATAATTTTCTGTGATTCTGTGATTCTGTGAATTTCATCTTTTTTCATTCATTATGATTAAATAAAAATATTAACATTTCAATAGAATCTATCACTGTGACTTATCAGTGATGTCTCGCCATTAGTGTTTAGTATATACTGTGGGTCATGTAAAGTTTTCTTCGCCCACTAAGTTAAGCATGAAGTTATGAAACCGTGTAAACATCCCACTCCAAAGTAAAACTTCGTTAAGATGCATCCCTTTTTAATTTTTTCTCAAGCTTCACAATAAAACTACATGAGCCTGAGCAGTGGCAAGAAGTCTAGCTCACTGATCTCATTTTCAGTGCAACTTCAAGCCTCTTTGTTTGCATTTAAATAGTGCCCAATTCAGTACCACATTTGCTTATGATATTCCTCTTCTCACTAAAAAGTCATTGTGAAAATACAACACAGGAAACTCCTTTTATTGCATTGCTGCTCATCTCTGAATGCCCATGGTCTGCACTACTTTCAGTTGAAAATTTAGGAACAGTGATAGGTAAATCCTCTACTGTTCTAGCTAATGGACTGTATAAAATCATAGTAAGACTGAAGTTTGACTAGACACCTCCATATTTCACTGTTAGACATGATATAGCCTATCTATTATGGATGGAAAAGAAGGAAAAAAAAATTAACAAGTTAATTTCAGAAAATGATTTCTGAGGCCTGAAAAAAAAAAAAGGTGTTAAATCAACCAACATCAATTATTCCTGCAAAGGAATAGATTACATGAAGGAGATCTTTTATACTTTGAAGGAAAAACAGTAAAGCTAAATGTAATAAGGAACTACACTTGGCAAGCTNACTAAGTGAAAAAAAAGACATTAGCTGAAAGGCAGTAAAACTAACTTTCAAAAACAATTGAAATTTTAGCCCATGATACAATATGCCAATGAAACAAGGGTGAATACAGCCATCTTGGCAAACCCTTGAGTCACAAAAAACAAAGAGGTCTTTTGACAGGTGTGCAAGAGAAGTAAAAAGCATACACAGATTATTAAAATAAATTTAAGGAGTCACAGAACAAATACTGTCACCTTTTAGTACCCGGCAAGTCTTGGCACCTATTGCTAACCCCTGTTAAGATCTTGCTGTGGGAAAACAATCTCTATGTCTGTGTCACACTTGGTTAGTCAAGGGACTTTCTCCTGCCTCCCTCTTCTACTCAATATGCTTTTCCCCCTCTTCCTACTGAATCTAACTGATGAGGGAGAGACACTCCTACTTCACAGCTGACCAATGACATAAGTCACCCATAACTTTGCAAAAAAGAAAAGTTCAGAAGCATCATGTTTCCCAAGGAGGGACATGCAAGGGATGACGAAGCACTGTTGGGCTAGGGGACACTTGCCCTAGATGAGGTACAGATGGCTAATTCCAGGCAAAACAGCCACAAAAAAGCACACCAACCTAAGGTGCAGCCTGTTCAATTTCCTTGATTTTCAATTTTCTTCCTGTACAAAATAGTATAAAACTAATAGACACTACAGCAAGGAAGAAGTATCTGAAGAAATAATTTTCAAAATTACACTTCCAAACAGTCATCTTAAAAAATCTCCTGATGCAGTTCAAAAAAACCTATTGTTTCATACACTGACTTCAGTTGCAGGTCAATTGCTTTATCTGAGACAAAAAGAATGTTTAGGACTGACAACACGGATTACAGGTAATGGCAAAAAACCCCAAAATAAACACCTCAAATGAAACAAACAAAAAACTCAAACCACCGAGCAAGCTCCATTTCTTTAATATAAAATCAGCTCAAAATTCAAGAACAAAACTGTATCTAACTGTCCAGATGGCATTTATAAGATCAGGTGAAAGAAACCATGGTTCCAGATTGTATGCCAATTGTAATAAATGCAAGCAGAACATACATTAAGTTGAAGAAATGGACTAGCAGGCATTCACCCCAAATACAGAACTGTGTTAAGAGAGACTACATAAAATCAGAAGAAAAANGAAAAAAAAAAAAGGTGTTAAATCAACCAACATCAATTATTCCTGCAAAGGAATAGATTACATGAAGGAGATCTTTTATACTTTGAAGGAAAAACAGTAAAGCTAAATGTAATAAGGAACTACACTTGGCAAGCTGATCTGGCTCTGTGAGGCAGGCAATGCAACCTGTTATGACATCCTGGACTCCTAAAGGGCTCATACAGTTACAACATACGCATAGGAGCCAAGAAACGTAAAGGGGACAGTTCCCCTTGGTTATTTGTCAACAGAACAAAACACAAGAGAAAAAATGTTTCATTTTAGGCTTTCTGTTGAGTTTATTTAAATTCCCACATTCTACTGATCCTCTTTGTTATTGCCCTACTTCCAGCCCTGACTACTCTGACAAAAAATTTTATACCTTTCCTTACTACCCTTTTTCCCCTTCCCCTTATCATCCTATCTCACTACCTTGGCCACAGCTATATTTTTGAAGACTTTCCAAATAACTTTACCACATCTACTCAAAGCATTGCAATTAGAAAGCCAATGACTAACAACAATGACTAACAACATACATCTAGGTATGACTGTATCTGCTGCAGACAGACAAGTACACTCAAGTTATTAATATTCTATCATACAACACCTGCAGTTTAGACCTACTCCTTCCATTTCAGGGGAAGAGAAAATATTTTTCTCCAGTAGACCACGAGAGAGTTAGCACTATGACAGGCCTAATACCAGCTTACTATTTTCTCTATACTTCACTATAATAGACAAGCTGAACCTAAGAAAAAATGGCTGGAAACACTGTATAATTTTAATTCATTACATTAATTGTTTAGCAACACAGATCATGCACTGGGAGCACAAAAACATACCCAGGAGCTACTGTTTTGCTAAACCATATGTCTCTATAGCATAGCCTCTCAACTTTCAGACTTCCACTACCAGGCAGTGTAACAAACCCAAAGGGAGTGAGCACAAAAGACACTTACGCAGTCCCACAGTGTCATGCTTGCCATTGTCATTTCTGTTTGGTTGCACTAGTGGAGCAAATGAAACAGCAAGGATATTTTTACTTTCCCAGGTGTTCTGTCCTGTTCTCAAGATTTGTGTTAACTGCACAAAAACAAAATCAGAATAAATCGGTGGTTACAGTTTTGTCACACTTGGTACTGTTTAGATTGGTGTTCAAACACTCTGCTATTCTGTTTTGCTTCAAAATTAATTTATTGAGGCTATTTTATAAAGAGAAAGGACTTTGACACTCCTTGAAATATTACTTGGTCACTAGAGCAATGAATAAGGCTCTTTGGTAATCGGAAGATATACAGCTGGAAAACNAATAATTATCTCCTTAAAAAGAGGATGGAACATTATTTTTATATAAGAAAGCTCAACAGGTAAGAAGGATAGGTAGGGAGCCCTACAGTGAGGCAGTCAGAAAGTTTTCCTGTTCAGGGTAGTAGAAAATCAGCTCAGGAGGGCACCTAGGGAAGATTTCAAGTAACAGAATCAGCTTTAAGTTCCATTGATATTCATGGACTTAGGCCAAAGAAATACAACTCACTTTTGTTTTGATCAGTGACCTCAAGCTTGCTTGATGTTTAAAAGTATAGTCACATTTAACTGTATCTACGGAGCTGAAATTCTGATCGGAGTGTGTTACAGGCCGCCTGACCAGGAGGATGAGGTGGACCTATTGCTCTTCAAGCAACTGGAGAAAGCCTCAAGGTCGGCTGCTCTAATTCTTGCAGGAGACTTTAACCTCCCTGATATCTGCTGGGAGCTCCACACAGCAGAGAGGAGACAGTCTAGAAGGTTCTTAGAGGTAGTCGATGACTGTTTCTTGATGCAACATGTGAGTGAGCCTACTAGGGGGGGGGCGGTCCTTGACCTGTTGTTTACCAATAAGGAAGGGTTAGTCAGTGATATTGTGGTTGGAGGAAATCTGGGATGCAGCGATCATGAGATCATAGAGTTCTCCATTGGCTACGTGCCAAGAAGGGGCACAAATCAAACCTCCGTGCTCGACTTTCGGAGGGCTGACTTTGAGCTGTTTAGGA
>WEKX01020573.1:137689-167539 GCA_013390025.1 Pitta sordida | reverse complement strand
CATAGTGAAAGAGTGTTCAGACACTCTGCTATTCTGTTTTGCTTCAAAATTAATTTATTGAGGCTATTTTATAAAGAGAAAGGACTTTGACACTCCTTGAAATATTACTTGGTCACTAGAGCAATGAATAAGGCTCTTTGGTAATCGGAAGATATACAGCTGGAAAACAAAGGCCCAAGGTAAGTTTTGTTTTTTTCTCATTTTTCCAAAAGATCAAAGAACATTTCAGATTGGAAGCAATCTCTTGAGTCCTACCTCCTCCTTGAACAAGGGCAACTTCAAAGTTAAATCAGAGGCTTTTCCAATTCAGTTAAAAAATACCTGGGATTGAGATTCCCTAACCTGTCAAGGCAACCTGCTGTAGTGCTCAACCATTCTCATTATGAAAAACTGTTTTCCTTACTTGCAGGCAGAAAACTCCCTTGTTGCCATTTTAACACTCTTTCACTATGCTGTGCACCTGTGAGGAGAACTGGACTCCCGTCTACCAAGTAAATTCTCCACTCCTTTAGGATGCCAAACTAGGAATTAAACATTCCCACAGATGTTTCTCTGCAGGCTAGATTAACCCAGATCTTTCAGCTGCTCCTTACACTTTACATGCTCTAAGCCCCTATCCATTTGCATATAAGGTAGAAATAGACACAGTCTTAATTTTTCTTTTAAATTTTGACGACTTTAAGTTGGATTCAATCAATTTCAACTGACAGTATCTCAGTCAAATGAATAATGAAATAAAGTATTCATGGAACTGAATCACGCAGGCTATGCTTAAATCCCTTTGGTATTTTAAGAAAGGAGATAGATAATGTGATAATTCTTCTTGCAAAGTAAAGCAACTAGCATGCTTATCAAACAAGCACTTTAGCTATTATCTGTATTTAGGAGGAAATAAAGTTAAACCACATGATCTGTCTTTCTCAATTTCCCTATTAGTAAAACAGGGAGAATAATACTTACCTTTGTAAAGCCTTTTGAGGTCTAAGGATGAAAAGTGATAAAAGTGCGAAGTATTATTAAAATAATACACCTGTCTGAAAAGTGTTAAGTCTAACATGGAAAAGCAACATTGAAAACAGATGGAAATAAAGTAATATTTTCTCTTCATTTTCTTCCTCCCCTTACCATGTCCCACTAATCATAGTAATTTTTTATTTCTCTGAAATTACTTCTCCTGTATTACAGGGTGGATTCTTTATTTTCAAGTACTGACTGAAAATGTCTGGGTAGCAAAGAGATTTCAAAGCAGTTGGGAACAGGAAATAGCATGAAATAGACAAAGAGGCAGATATTGAAGCTTTCCTATGAGTTTAAGGGAAAAAAGTTTAAGACCTCATTTAAAAGATTAATATCTGCTTAACTGCAACAATACAGAGAATCAAGGTAACATTAATTGAACATTAGCTTAGTCAAATATATATTAAATAACATGCTTAAATTATATACTCATTAAACATACATTTCTCATACTAAAGGCTAAAAAGGGTAAATTGTCACTAAGTCACCTGATCTTCTATAGGCATTACTAAAATGCCTCCAACTTTCAATAAAATTTTCATGTAGTTTTCATGGTCTTTCTGGACTCCAGCTCCACAGTAAATCCGGTCATACTGATGACTGTCTGAGGCTATTTCCAAACAATTACCAACCACAAAGGCAGGTTCACAGAACTCAAATCTAAGGGGAAGAAGAAAAAAAAAACAAAGGGGACATATTTCAAATTAGGATTTTTAAGACCCAGTTCAGAGAGAAAAATATTTTTCTTATCTTCCCTTATATCAGAAAAAAAGATTAGCGTACGTAGTTCAGAAGTATGTATTAAGACAGTACTGATCTGAAAATAATCTGTTTCTAACTACCACAACAGGGACCACCAAAGAAAAGCTCTTAAGCAGTTATAATTGTGTATTGTGCAAAACAGAAAAGACCTCAAAGCATCACCATGCTAACTACAAAGAGATCTGTTCAAATAAATCTTGGGTCATATGGTAAAAGCGCCATCAAAATAGTACATTTATCAACAATGTGCAATACCCAGGCCATTGACTAAACATCAAAAAGTTTCATTTCCTAATAGCTTCTCTCCAATTTTTTTAAGTTCCTCTAACCCTCACCTTTTCCACCTTCAGCCCAATCCACTTTTCTTCAAAAAGGAACTTAGTGGAGAAGTCTGACATTTTTTGACCACACGCAAGCAAAAAAAAGAGATACCTTATCTCAGAAGCATCTGTTTTCAGTTTCATCAGTAAATCAAAGTTGTATGACTTCTTTTTAATTGACCTAAGTTTATAACACAAGTTGCAAGGACTGCAAGTACTCTTTGTCACTGCATGAAATACCAAAGGAAAAATGTACAGGGCAGTACTTTATTGCTAACACTGCACATATTCTCCACAACATTTATTCTCTGATATTTTTTAAAACTCCACAGCATGTTACTGCTTCAGCTGTTAACACCACAATAAAATTTACCATTTTGTAAAAAGAATTCCTTCAATGAATAACTATCTTCCCCAAGCACATTTAAGAAGAGAGGTTACAAAGTAGCTCATATAAAGGATTTAAGGTTTTCCTTGAAAAAAATGTTATGTAAAACCTAATACCCTTGTTGTTGCATGAAAAAGTTCATAAACTTCATCTGGCAGCACTACAGTTCAACGCATCTCAAACATCATCCTGAAGGAATGAATTTTTCTAAAAACTGTAGACATTTTATGAACTTTATAGCTGACTACCAATGGAAAATGATTTCTTTTTCCCCTTGGCTAGCATTAGCAAATCTCAGTACAACACCTGACAACATTCAAATCAGTACATCTTCAGTTATAGCGAAAGTTGGCAGCTTTCACTGCTTAGGGATGAAGCCTATAAAGCTTGGCTGACTTCCAATCTAGAGCATTACCACTAACAAATCAGGAAATTGAAGCTTTTGCTGGAAGTATATTTTTCCTTCCCAAGACGGGATGCTTCATCTTGAAACTAATGTAATGCTTCCTTCTTTGACTAGGCATGGACAGACCTCAGAATCCTCTACCAACTACTATTGCGTAGCTCTCTCTCATGTACTCTTGTGGTCAACAGCCCATAATGCTGTTTACTCTTCCAAATCCAGACAAAAGAAAGCAAGTTACAAACAACACTGGTAGACTAAAAAGAAAAAAGGAAAAGGGAGGGGGAGTTGGGATAAACTGCCTTGTTGCACACAACTGGCAAGCTAGCTCAGCCTGAACTGTTATTGAAATAATTTCAGATTAAAACAAAGGTCTAGAAATACATTAGGCAAGCATAAATGCTGGGGAAAAAATAAATCACTTTGCTGAAGAATTAATTTCACAAGTACTTAGACTGTCATGTGTTTTCCCACAATGTCTACATTCTACATACAGATCAACCAGACAGTTCATGCTATAGTTTTCACTTCAGATTGCCTAAATTTAAACCAAGCATTGTATCATCAATTTAATTTGAAAGTTGGAGTCGTGTACTTTTGTGGGCTTCAAAAGTAAAAGAGGAAAGTGGTGGCGGCAGCAGGGGGGAAAATGAATATGGTATTTTTCTAAAATGCAGCTTTAAATCTTGAGACAGTCCCTGGTTAGTTTTAGAAAAATGAAGACAGCCTGCCCATCTAACCCTCCAGCTTCCATAACTTTTTCTGATCTTCTCAGAATGCTCCTCTAAAAACCATCAAGCTTATTATCAGATACAGCCATACCTCAGTAATTCGAGCTGTCATATTTACGACCTCATCGATGCGCGGATTTTTTCCCGTGAATCTGCCTCAGTGATTCGTGGAGCTTCCTGGTGAATGCATGGGCAGTGCCTTTGGTTTGTTGAGGAGTGGCACCAGTGCTCCCTGTGGGGCGGGACTGGCACAGCCCCATGGCGCCTCTCGCTCACTGCGGACAGCCACAGATCCCTCCCTTGTGAGTGCAGTGGAGGTTACGTGGTGTTTATAAGTCCTGCAGCGCCTTCAGACATGCCACGGTCCCTTCCCTGCTCCTGTGTCTCTCTGTGGCTGGTCCCTATCAGGAAAAGCTTATACACATGGTGCCATGGCATGCCTGAGGGCACACAAGGCCCCGCAAGGGGATGTTTCAGGGCCGGCTGCCCTGGGTGGGCACTGAGACCCAGCGCAGCTCCACAGAAGTCACGCCTTCCCCTGTCACTCTATGCCCAGCCGGGGGACTGACCCCTGCCAGGCACTGGCTGAGCACACACAGGGCCCTGCTCTGTCTTCTCCAGTGGTCATCCCAGCACCACAGCCCTACAGCCCTCCACCACTGCCGCTGGCAACGTGGCCACCGCGGGCACGACTTGCCAGCGGGTATCTGCATATGTGCATATGCATTGCCTTAGACAAAGCATTCCTGCCTCTGCTAGCTGCTGCAGTTAAAGGGAAAACACATTTTGTAAAGTTGCAAAGTTCCCATATTTATGGCAATGATTTGCCGTATTAATGTCCGATCCAAATTCATGGATTTAATGTTCTATGGGAACCTCACAAGACCCAAATCCTGCAAATCTGGAGGTGTGACTGTAATAGTAAACTACTTCCTCTACTAGAAACCACCCTAAAAGCTAATGAAGCCAGTGGTCACATTCTCTTAAAACAAGGAGGAACACTAACTCTCCAAAGAATCATAATACAAGACCAAACAAACCTATCCAAAACATTCCCCAGACACAAAATATTCTGTAAGTGAGCTTTGGACAAAAATGCACAGTTGTCTTCACAAATAGGGCAAAAGCTAAGAGAGTTCTCATTTAGCTCCATGACTTGCAACCAGAGGGGCACAAATGCAAGTAAAGACACAGAAGCAACTTCCTAATGCACTTATGAGATGTGTTAAACACTCTGATATGAACCCTGGCTCTTTAAACTGGCTGGACTCAATCCCGTTATTAGCACAGTTTTGTGGAGACACAAAACTCATGACCAAAATAGCCATTTGTTTATTAGTCCAATTACTAAAAAAATACTTTGTTACTCCACATAGTTTTTCAGCTAGTTTCAACCCTGTTTGTAAACAGCTGGTGTTTCTTGACAGACTTATTTCCTACAGCAAACCTAAACTGTGTGGACTAAGTTACACTGACGACACCTCTGTAAACCGTATCAGATGAAAACCAAACACGTCTATTCAGCTCACCTGGCTATGACATGCTCAGATCCATCTAGCCTACATTGGTATGCTAGCTGCCCACCTGAACATAGGTAGTTCATGTCACCTAGAAACCCAAACATAGGTATACAGAAATCAGAGGAAAAGGTTATAAACTGTCTCTGGTAATAGCAAAATGCCTACCCAAATGCCAAACCCTCTTGGTTGTGCTTCTCACAGAACCAACTGCTTCAAGTGTTATGGTATGTGCAGTAACTAAATACCAGAAACAGAAGCATATTGAGTTTCTACTTCGTAGAGTATTATGGACTTGTCAAAGCTAGTTAAATTGTACAACAGTGAATATTACTCCTCCACAATTCCATGTAACATAAATCTCACTAGTAATGGAGCAACATCCTTTTCCAGTTCCCTGAATCTTAAGCATATTCTGTTTTCACAAATATACACACACCTCTGAATCACAATGAGCTGACAAAGGCATGTACTATTTTCTTGTACTAATCTAATCCAATAATTTGTGATGACCTTCAAACACAGACTAAAGTATAATTTTGCGAATTGGTTCTACTAACTTGCCTACATAACTTTCAAAAAGAGTAAAAGCAAACTAAACTTTACTTAAGTATAAAAGAGCCCATCAACTTATCAGGAAATTACCTAAAACTTAAATACAAAGGTTCTGCAAATACAAAGAAGCAATTGATTTTAATACCTACCAACAGCATAGCAAGCCTGTCAGTCTTACAGTATGGAAGTCAAATCAACCGTATCAGGTCAAATTTCATTTTAAAAGAATCAAACCCAAATTCTTTTAGTCCTAATTACCACTATATCCAAAAAATTTATCTAATTTCTATTGCCTCAAGGATATCAAAACACATTTGATATTACATTTCATTCTGTGGTACAGTATATGGAGCTATCTTGCAGGAAGAAGTACTGACAAAAATAAAATTGTTTATTGGTTTAACATGAAGTAGTATTGCTAAATACAAGATACCTATCAAGATGAGGTCATATTTCATGTAAATATTTTGTTTGTTTTCAACCTGAAATGGAACTAAGAAAAGCCAAGTTCACCTCTACAAAATGGCCAAGGCGCTTTACAGAGCATTATACTGGTACAGTAAACCCTCACTACTTTGTGGTTCTACTCTTGCGGGTTCACTTCTCCATAGGGTGTTTTCTCTGCAAAGACGACACTCTGTTTCACAGTGCATTTGCTACTGTGCATGAGCTAACAGTCATGAATATGCAAATTAGCCCTACCCGCCACACTGCCCCCGTCAGCTCTGGTGTGCTCCAGCAGAGTGTCGGAGGCTCCAAATGCCCACAGGCACCCCACGCTCGGAAAAAAAAAATCCCCGTTTGCTGCCCAACTGTGGATGCTGGTGTGAGCCAGTCCAACTCCCATGTCCTGTCCCCCCAGCTCAGGGGCTACTGGCCCCACTGCCCTGCTGTATGTCAGAGGCTCCCAGCACCTGCGGGCACCCCGCACCAGTAAAGAAACTTCTTGGCTGCTCAGCTGTGCAAGCTGGCACTGGGACCTGCCTGCACCACTGTCCTGGCATCTCTCCAGGTGGGTAGACCTGGTCTTGCCATACTGAGGGTAGACGTGGTGTCCGGTCTCAGACACCACATCTACTTTGAGAAAATCTAGGATAACACATCCACCCCAAGAGTGTGTAAATCTTACATAACTCTGTAAATCACCCCTGGGGGTATGTGAGGAGACCAGCACACCTCTGAGGCCCCACCAGCTCATGTTTAAATACAGCTTGCACTGCACTCAGCCCCCCTGGATCCCCTGCCGGCTGGGCTCCCCTGCTCGGGTAGAAGCGAGGGCAAGCAGCTGGCCGTGGCTGGACAGGTCCTTGCAACAGCCCATCATCATGGAACAGCACTGGCACAGTCAGTGGCCAAGCAGGTGCTCTGAGGGCCCCACAAAAAATTCTGCGGGAATCCCCAGTGCAGCCATGGCCACTCTATGGCTTTGGGGAGCAGTGGCAAAATGGGGTTAAACCTGGTGACCAGCACGAGTGTGGCCCCTTCATAGTGGCAGGTGCCGGTCCCAGCCTGGCGGATGCAGCAGGGTGCGGCCAATATTCTCGGAGCTGGGGGAGCAGGGTGGGCGGCTCAGGCAGGCTCATCCCAGTTGCCAGCATGCACAGCTGAGCAGCAAAGGGCTTTTTTTCCTGGTGCAGAGTGCCCACGGGCACTGGGAACCTCTGACACACACGCTGACACACAGTGGGGCAGAGCTAACACATTGCCGGAGCGCGCTGGGGCTGAGGGGGGCCACATGGCAAGCAAGGGTAATTTGCATACTAATGAGCTGCCTGTCTTCACAGAGCGAGGGCTTCGTGAGAGCTCCAGAGACCCGCAGCCCTGCGATAATTGAGGCACAACTGTAACATGAAAAAAACCTCCTCTTTTTGGCATCACATACAGAAACAAAGGGGAAAAAAGTGCTGGAACAATCTGGAGAAGTTTTAGTCACATTAGATTCTTCTGTTGAATCTGGTACCTTGATTACAAGAGAATCAACACCCAATAGAACAGTAATTAAGAGCTCCCATGATAGGTAACACAGCAATAGAAAACCTCTGTTTGAATGAGCACTTCCTATGGAATAAATTTAAGCACACAGATCACATGTAGCAATGGCCAAAGATAACGAAGCATTTTCAAACATGTAAAACATCTGTTGAGCCAATTCTACCTTTCCATCTTTTGCACTGGACAGGCATTTCAAGTTTATAGTCAACATAGCCAAGGTACTTTTCTTTCTTCTAAATATAAAAATAAATCAGTAGAATTTAAAGTGAATTTTTGGTTTTGCTGAAGAAACCTAAGAAAATCCTCAAGGCCCATGTTTGTAAGTTAAGTTCCCTATAGATATCAACAACACAATGAAGTATTACTACTGTAATAAAATGAATAAACATTTAATATATTTACAGCAAAGAACAAAGATTAAGTTTGTTGCTCTGGTATCCATATCCACCAATCTAGTATTTGTGTCACAGGAAAATATTAATGAAAAATTCAAGAGTATAGTAGCGTAACCTACCCTAATAGGAGGGATTTTTTTACAAGGGGATTCATTGGTTTGTCCTACACTATGACACCCACCCACAATCCCACCTTCCATTACTTCCAGATCTGAGTATGTACAGGCCATTTCTTGGGTTAAACTCTTCTACATATACAACCTTCATGAATGCAGGATGTTATCCCCATGTCTCTTGAAAATGAAACTATGTGTGAGAAGGCTGAATTGTCTTTTTTTTAAAATAGTGAACATACTTGATTCTTTAAAGAAGATCAAATTCAATAAAATTGGAGAGAACAATATCAAGTGATGCAAAAGAAAAAGAAAAAGCCAAACAACAAACCAACCCTGTCAGGATCCACATATTTGTATGTGAAGGAAAGATGTTACAAGATGCTTAAAAAAGGCAATACTGGGGAACCACCACTGTCTTTTACTAAGAGAAGAATTAAATCAGTTCTTAAAACCAGCACCACTCCAGCTACATTTTACACCTCTCAACTACTACATTCATACCAAGCTATCATCTGACAGTGTACCTCTGTCTATATTTACTAACCACAATCATGTCTCTCATCTTGCTGCTCACAGCCCTTAGAGGAAAAACCCATTTCAGTATGAATTTAGTATGCCGTTTTCCCATCCACACTCACTTCCTTTAGTCAGTCTACTCAAACCCTCTAAAAAGTCTGAAATCTCAAACTATCAAGCTGCTTCAAGTAATTCCCTTCTAATAGGAAATTTATTTAAATTTATTTAAATTTAAGACACAAAGGACTACTGTTCAACTTAAATGGTGTATAAAAAAAGGTTGGCAAGTTGTTAAGATTTTTTATTTCAACTACAGTGACACTACATTAGAGCAAAGAATTTCACACAAAACTCTTTGTGGGAAAAAACCCCCATAACACATTTTAATACATATGCCAAAACAGAACAGTAAATCCAGTACAAGAACGCATGGAATTAGCTTTATATCCAACTTCCCTTGAACCATCAAATACATTAATAACCACACATTGAAATGAATCTCCAAAATTAGAGTCTGAAAATATGTGATAAAACATGAAACACTTTTTGTTACTGTGACAAGGAAGTATGTAACACACACTTTTGTCCTACATTAATACAATGTTGTCCCCATTCTGACATACTGCTGACAATATTTTCCAAAACCAGACTCCTTGGGGTGTTGGGAAAAGGGAAGAAAGAAGGAAATAAAACTACACCAGTTCTGGTAGATTTGTTGGTTAAAAGAGTAAGAAACTAGACCAAAAAATGGCCTATAAAGCTACAGCGGTTGCCAAGTAAGTTCCTGTAGTTATTTAAAGACAAAGACTGAAAAGACATGCAATTTAAACCAGGAAGGTTTCTTGGTCCACTTGCATTAAAAAGACAATCTCAGAGCTTCTTGTACGTCCTTCAAGAATTTCATAAATCACATGTCACAAGAACATGCAACAACATTAAATACTTTCTGCTTCCTATGACTCATTAGCCTCTTTCATTTTACTTGAGTGCAAAGTGCTTTAGAGCTAACACAATTAGATTTAAAGATGTTTCTTAAATACTGCAGGAAATGGTTTTCCCACTTGTTTCAATAAATAACTTCCCAGGTATATCCTCTCAGTGATGTCTATTTAAGATTAAATCATTAGCTAATAAGAAAACCTGTGCCAAATAACAGAAGACAACAATTTTTAAAGTGTGTTAATTCTTATCCTATCAAGTGGGGCAATGGCAGGGCAAGATGGCAAGCGCTTTCTACCTTTTCTCTTTCTTTCTCCATTGCTCATTCCATCCAAGTATTTTTCAAGCTCTTTAAACTAGTCTTAGGTTCATGTATAAACTCATATCTACCGATTTCTAGTGTGTTTCGTTGAAAAGTTACATATTTCACCTGCTAGTATTTTTGATAGCTTTTGCATGTACACTAGAAAAATTAGAATAAATTATTAGTTGAAAAGCTGTCATTGTAGACTTTATTTTAAGTCCATTGCAGTCAATTATGATAGTAATTTTAATCATCATTGCAGTCATAGCCAAAAGTAATGCTTGTAAAATTTCTATGTAATTGTGTCTTGAACATCTTTTGAGCTTCTAGCTGTAGGGACAGTGAGAAATCTGTATCTCATATTTGTCATTACCATACCTGAATAAAATTGTCTCAGTTCTTCTCAGATATCTTGTTTATAATTTCTGACATTCTCATCAGTTTCACTGAGTGGACCAAAATTCATTACTCAACTATTTGTGAAGTCAAATATTGGTTCCTAAAAATGCTTGACTAACATCAGTCTCCCTTCAACACTGGTTCACAAAACACAAATTTCATGATGTACCATATCTAAACTCTGGTGATAAAATGAAAAATGATACTGAAGGAATCATTTTTATCAATTCCACAATTTTATGAAAAGTGAACAGGAAGAGGGAAGCATGAAAAAAATTCTGTCACTTCAGTTTATTGTCGAGGTGGTCTTAATACATCCATGGATAAACGTCTAGAAAGTAATCCATCTGTTTAGAAAAACCAGAAAACATTTTTGTTGTTTTTTTAATTGGGGCTGAAAAATGGCTTTACAGGTGGAAATAATCATATTCTATACTGTGGGGTTTTGTGAAGCTACAGCTTTTATAGGAATCATACCCTGAGTGTTGTCATAACTTGTTTGAATGCAGCAGAATTTCTAAATATTATCAAAACTTGTAGCAATGAGCGATTTCCAAAGAAAGGCAGTGTTCACCATAGGACTTACTTTCAAAAGACATTTTAGGTGTGGTTCTGAGAGGACAAGAAGCAGATGCTCCTGCAACTATCAAATACTTGAAAAATGTAGGTTTAGCTCCTCCCTAGATAAGAGTAGATTTAACTGGCACTTTCAGAGGCTTCTGGACTACAAGGTGTAGGACTAAAATCCACTTTAGTACAGAGGTGTCTCCATCTCTCACGCAGGAGACTGGAGGCTCGATTCCCACCAGGGAGGCAGTGGTGCCACTTGAGTTGGACTCTGTGATCTTTGTGGGTGCCTTGTGATCAGAAATATTATTTCTCTAATATCTTTAAATAAAAATTGGCTATGTTCCAAACCCCTATTTTCCTTTCCCTTTCTGGTTAACGTAAACTCTGGCATCAAGAAATCTCAGAGGAATTCTTGTAATCTGTATTGCTCTGGTTAGATTACATCTTGACAAGAATGTACTCACCCTACAAAAGCATTATTTACACTATTTGAAACTATGCTATCAGTAAGATTTAAAACAAGCGTCTTGAGTTTTGGAGACAGTTTTCTTTTCCTGTTTAGATTTTACTGTCATTAGTAGCCAGCTGACCAGCAGGAAGTAGCTTTACTTTTCTCTATTTCTGCTTTTCAAATCTGCTTGAATTAAAAAAATGAGTCTTTGGAGTCCTATCAGAAGCCTTTCAATGAAGCGAAATATTCTAAGGGAATATTAAGCTTAGCGTTCTTCAATGCAAACACAATCTACTACAGGACTTCAGGAAGTTTGACCCATAACAGTTATCCCAGAATTAGTACTAGGGTTCTTGTCACTTACCATTGAAGCAGTTTCTTTTGATCCTGAGAAGGGTTGGTGATTTTCTTTCACAGCAGGGACTTCACCAGCTTACCCAGGCTGGGTTTTTGATAGGGTGCTAGAAGATGGGCAACCTAGCCTTGCCCTGTGGCTCTCTCTCCGAGCTGGATATTCTAGGTCTAGAAGTTGAATGGGAGCAGAAAAGACAACACATTCCCCTTCAATAAACAGGTGAAGCGGGGCCTGGTACTTGAATATTTGTGTTTTAGATAGAGCCTTCTTAAGGAATGATTTTTTTTCTCCTTAACTGGCATGCATTCTCTGAAGGTTTCAAGAATGAAAGAGAGCCTTACGCATATTTCAGACTCCAAGAATTTTCTGTAGTCCATAAAGTTTTTGTACCCCAACCATCACGATACTGTCAGACGCCTTCAAGATGGAACTTCTCCTTTGTTTCTACTGGCAAACGTATGTCAACAAGCAAATCAAGGCAGCATTTCCTCTCTCAGGAACACACAACTCCACCTCAATTTAGAGGAAAATTATTTTTATAGATTGGTGGGATATGGATACAGATACAAGCGATTTCTCGAATTATTTGCCTTTCTGAAAGGTATCTGAAAAGCTTTTCTTCCGATGATTAGTACAAGAAGCCAAAACTGAGGTAAGGCAACTACCAGAGGTAGACAACCCTCCCTTAAGGTTGAGTGTCTCAAATCCTTCTGGATATGCTGATTTTATTGTTTCAGGTCTCTGGTCAAGCACCTTACTTGAATCACAGAAAAGTAACTTTAAATATAGCTCAATGACTTGGTTCTTACCAGGAACCAAGACAAAAGTTATACCACACAATACTGGATCATTCCTCCCCAAAAATGGCATCAAAGCAGTATTTTATCTTGTTTTATCACCTTTATTAGGTGAAAACTCACCTAAATCATCACGACCCAGACCCATGCCAAAGTTGGATGTAAACCCAATGGCCTACTGCTCCAAGCAAAAGAACACCAGGAAGTTCCAAAGCGTTTACTTAGGATCCAAGCCGAAGCTCTCCAAGTACCTACCTATAAGGTTAAACCCTTGTTTTATGTTTCAAGAGAAGAATGTGTAAAACATTCAGACCAGACTGCAGAACATTATACCCTAAAGAGAGAACGCAGGGAAGCAGCAAACCAAAGTTTTACTGAATTCTCCATTCATGTAACTACATTACTGCCAGGAAAACAGACCATGGTCTCCGTGCTCCTCATGTCCCCTGGATGCGTTGTTGGAGGATGCTGTTCAAGCATAACGTACTTTTCACACACACACTTAATTAACTTTATTCATAGCCGTCTGCCACATAATCTATTTTAAAACTGTAAGCACACCTGTGAGGGACACACCAGCATTCAACGTTAGACAGACACCATATACCTCTATTTCTTGAGTGTCTCTCATCCAAATGCTAAATGACCAAAGCAGTAGTTAAGTTCAGATGCCACAGTCTGCACAACTTTGGATAAGTATCTTTTACTTATAAATAAAGATACTGAAAAAATTTCCCGAAACAAGAATCAAAACCAGACTTACTGAGTCAGAACACATCATTACGAGAGTGAGCTTAAAATTCAAGATGATGTTAATACAGTAAAAACAAATACATAAGAGTCCTATCACAGAAAAAAAAAAGTCTTAACTACATAAAAATCGAGTATTTACAGAGAAAGCAGGTATACAGAAACAGCTATACAGACAATTTAAAAATCCCCCCAAAACACAAAATCCAACCAGCCCATCATTATTGTGTTAGCTGCAGTGCAGCTGTTACCATGAAGATTTGAATCACAAAGCACTCTCACAGAAATTTAATTTTTGCTAGTTTGGTGTGGAGATTCTTATTTCTTTGAAGTAATATACATACACCACTGACATTCATCTGTATCAAATTCAGCAATTTTGTTTTGGTTTTCTCCAGTTCCTGCATTTTGTAAAGTGTTTTGCCAATCATTTCCAAAAATACCTTAACCAAATTTTGTTTGGATAATAGTAAAACTTCACTGCTACCCCTTCACTCAATTTCCCTCAATTTCTGTATATGAACACATCACCTGATGAAAAGATGTTCCAATCAAAACCAGCTTTTTGTATGTCTCTGTACAGACACACACGGAAATGCTCAAGTACAGGTATGTGCAGGAGTTGACTAGATAGCAGCTACCTCCAACTTAATAGAGCCATTTATGCAGTATTAACAATGATCACAAGTGACTATATTTCATATATTTTTTTTTTCAAACACAAATTCTGACTTCTGTTACACACTACCTCAGTCCACATAAACCTTTGTATTAAGACAATAGTAATGAAACATGCATTTTCTCCTAGATAATTTTATTGTACTAGGGTAACAGTGTACTTAAATATTCTAGCCAATATCAGACTTACACAGTTGAGTCCAGATACAGGTAACATGATGATGGTACTTTCCTGTTACTTAGGAGCATAAGGTGGTGAGACCCGAGCTCCTGAAGTCTGGGGTATGGAAAAAAGCGGACTGAGCTCCAGCCAACATAACCAAGAGTGCAGCACTTACAAAGCATGTTACAGAGTTAAAAGGATAGCAGGAATTTTCCTTGCTGTCCACCATTCTACAATTCAAGATCTTTTCTGCATTTCCAGAAGCCCTCTTAAAAATCACTGTTGGAGAATTTACTGCCTGCAAGGAAAGAAGTCTTGACCAAGAACAGCCCTAACGAAAATCCTGCTTTGACGTCCAGAAGCAGAGAGGCCCAAGATACAGAATCTTATGGGCCAACTTAAAAAACACTAAAAAATTGTTAAGTAGGTAGAAGCAGTAAGGTTCAAGGCCCCGTAACCCAGATGCAAAAATGAGTAGTGTTATGAGCACAGATGAATACCCTTAAGTCCATCTCTTCAGGGAGTAAACATGAAGACACTTAGAAAAACTTACTCATGTCCAGACCAACAGTGGTAGATTAGAAAAAAGTTAATACTGCACACAGAGATGATGCATAATTATACACTAAATACTGACATAATGGATAAAAATTACTTTTTACATGCAAAGAGTCTGGTACATCATGGCATTCTCCTAAGAATGTGTGCATACATGCACATATGTGCATATACACACGTGTGCTTGTGTATGGACACACACAGGCAAAATGCAGGGAAATCCATTTTGGTAAGCACTCCACAGCAGAAATATTACCATACTTCCAAAGACTGCTTTCTCCAGCCTCCAACTTACCTCACGGAGTAAAGTCTCAAACTGGAAGTTTTATTTTTGGGTTGTGTGACGCCATTCTTCTCCCCTCCCTAAGCTCATAAAGCAATGACTGAGTTTAAAACCAAAAATGTTGCTGCAAAGTAAGCAAGACAAATTAGATACTTACTTATCAAAGCTATCACTATATTTTATGAAGCTCTCCAATTTTTCCTTGGCGTATTCTACCACATCTGAATGAAGCTCTATTCCATGATTTATCCCAAAAGGGCCTGTAAATAAAAACAGCATGGTGGTGGTTTTTTATGTTTCTTCTTTTCTTTTTCTTTAAGCACAGCAAAACCGAATGAAACAGCACTATACCTTTCGTCTGTGAAAACACTAAGAACACATAAAACAGAAGTCTACCAACACTGCTAGACAAAGTTGGGTTGTTTGGAGTTTTTTTGTGGTTTTTTGCATCTGCATTACCAGAGCTTAAGAGGAAGGCAAAAGGCCCAAGGTTCACCAAAACAAGAGGGACAGAACTGCGGCAAAACAGTTTAATGGAATGAATATTCTTTATAAGGATGTAGAAAATAAAAAGAAATTGACACTGAAGTCAGCCTGTGTAAATTTTTTTTCAATATGTTACTTACTTGGAATACAACACAGTGAAGTTTTCATTTAGTCTGTGTTTTGTTATTTAAATTTTGAAGCTTTCTTATGGCAAAATTTTCACTTTTTGACAATTCACAGATTACATATCATCTCCCTTAGCCACATCTGCTCTTCTATTTTGCAGGTTGCAAAAATCAGAAGTCTGCTCCTGATTCACTTATATATAATAATTAATTTCCATCTAGAACGTTGAAATTGCCCACATGTGTTCACTCATCACAATTGCAACACTGCTTTCCTGTGAACAAATCCAAGTACAATTCCAAGTAAATTTGTGTGCCAAAAGTTAATGCTATTTTTCAGGAACAAGAAGAAATCATGAGACAGTATTATGAGGATTATCCACATCAGAAGGAATCTGAATGAGGCAGTCACATTTGCTGTGAGGATTCTAAATTTAACATGCACTCATAGCCCAGGGGCTTTAGTCATTGGAGCATAGAATTGGAAAAGGGAGAGAAAAGGGGAAGATGGGAAAGAAAACATCAATAAGATTAGACTAAACTTATATTTATATCCTCTGCTGCATTCTAAATCTTTCCTAAACATTTAGTTCAATGATGTTACTCCAATGAAACAGAACTCACTTTGTCTTTTTTAGGACACGGATTAACAAAATAGACCTAGGGTTAGTAAAAGAGGTTTCATTCCATTGCAAGAAAAGTATAGCATATGCCATTAAGCTAATCAGTCCCTGAAATTCTTAACATAGTTCAGAACACTTTCTACTGGGTGAAATAAAAGCAATCCACTAGATTACCACAGGCAGTGCTTGTGAGATCTCTCTGACTGCAGGCAAGAAGTAGGTATTATGAAAGGGATGTTCTTAGAACTTGTGAAAACATGTACCTCCTGAAGATATTCACATTTACTGTAAATTTAGTTTATTACTGCTCACATTAAGAAAAAGCATTGGCATAGGCAATCCCTTTCCAGCCGTTTATTTAATGTTCTCTTGTCCTGTAATAAGCTATGATGTTTCTAACAGCTCTGCAGTATGCCACAGCACTCAAGGTACATTTTCTTTACTTAAAGATTAATTGCCATTCCTTTAACCTCATCTTTTAAAATAAAATGACATCAACATCAGCTGTCCAAAAATTCACATGTACATTCCTTCCAGTACTTAATTTTGCAAATGAAAAACTAAGAAATCCTGCAAACGTCAGTTGCTCCAAAAGCTTGAAATTAAATCTGTGAATGCATACCACCACCCCATCATCATACACCACACTATCCACAACTTCAACAGAAAGATGAGGAATGTGTTCTCTTCATTCACTGGGAAAGTCACAGCTGTACGTTTAAGCAGAGTCAGCTATTCTAAACTCCTGAAATCAACTTCTCTAATCCTCTCTCAAATCAACTGGCCTCCTCCAGCATAATGAGCTAGCAATTCCACCACCAAGTCTGAACTTCATTTATATTTTCACACTATCAGGAACAGTTAACTTAATCTGTATGGATTGAGGTTGGAGGGAGTGTCTTTTTAGTACGTTGCTATACTTAGGTATGATTACTAGTTTCAAATTATCTGATAATTTAACCTAGTCATTTTGACATTGCCAATGTGGCAGAAAATATTACTCACTACATTGTCAAATTGAAAGATACCCAACTACTGTCAAAACCCACATGGATCACTGTTACTACAGTGTACACTGAAATTGGTTTGGGGGAAAAAAGTGAGTTTTTAAAAATAAATATGGCTTATTTGCCAGAAAACTACACGTTTATTTGTCTTTGTTTGTTCCCTGGCCTAAAACAAACACTAAAGTAAAATGATTATATGTAACTAATTTTATCAGAAGCAGCAGAGTAAGAAAATAAAGGCATACAAATTGCATTTATACTTTCCACGCCTCAGCCTGGAACTCAAAACACATTACAACACTAAGCAGACTTGGATGACAGGGTACAGCACTACAGAAACATGAGAAGTCTAATTCTGTAAGTAGCTGAGCAGTTGCTGCTCCGGGCTGCTCAGCCCTGCTGGTGAATATCAGCACCTGAGCTGCCTTTGAGGGAACGTCTGCAGGGTAACTGTGCTCCTTAGGGGCTGTCAGCCAATCTCACCCTCTGGGGAAGACAAATCTTTCCGGTTTCATTTCTTCAACTTTGCATACACTATCCTGAAGGTTGGGAATTCTGCTTGATAAGGAGAGGCCAAACCCAGCAGCATTCAACAGCCAAACAACAGTCACTGAAAATTGGTTAGATAAATACACAAATGCAATATACATAAGAGCAACATGCTTTTTTCTAAAAAGAGGAGTTAAGAAAGAAAAATGAAATAAAGCTTTCTTCAAGACCGAAATAGGTATGTGAATACCCCCACTCCCCTGTGCTGAACAAGCATTTTAGGTAAAAAATCCAGCAATATGTACTAATAGTTTTAATACTGAGCTTAAAATATTACAATCTAATTTAAAATATCTACTCTTAAACAAAAACACTCCCAAAATGGGCAAAGCCATACTCTAGGAGAGTAGATATATTTTATTTTTACTTATGAATGAACATAATTCCTGTTTTCACAAGACAGTGGAATCTGTTAATTCATTAGTACATACGTATTAGTACTAACTAGCCAAAAAAATATTCCCAGGGATACCAACAAATTATGTGTGTTATGCTCTATTAGGCATAATTTCTTCTCTTTAATAAATAAGAACCGATGACAGAAGTAACTAAACTAACTGAAAACTAACCAACCAACTCTTGACATCTTAGTTCCGTATACAAGCAAAACCTGTATATTACTTGTCAGTAGGGTTCTGCAGCAAAGGAAAAACTGCATGTAATATGGTCAATAAAACTAGCTATGAAAGCTACATATTAAACTAACTGCACCTGTTGTAGGTAATGGAACTAATTTGTAAAAAAATTATTTGTGCATGTCCTCTGTAATCTAAACACTGGGAATAAAGAACTTTTACCTATAGGTTTGAAAACTTAAATTTTGACAACAGTATTTAATTGCATCCTTTTTCATACAGGAAATGTATTTGAAAACAGAAGAAAAATCACAGTGCTAATGTGTTAAAGCAGTTTTGAAAACCCACAGACCTGTAGCAATTAAACAGTCTACATCTCAAATTTTCTCAGTAATGATTAAATAAATGTATTTCAAAATTATCTTTTGTACATTGATACAGATTTATTGTTCAACTAAGTTTCCTAAGAGAAATTAGACTTTTAAATTTAGGTTTTTCTTTCCAGAAACTAAAGATCAAAACCATAACCCAGAGTAAACAAACATGGTGCAAATGTAGACTAAAACTTTAATCTTAAATTGTTCCAGTATACTTTCTGTTTTGAACAGCAAAAGGACTGCTGCCTTTCAAATGAGAATTTTAGACCACAGAACACAGGAAGAATTGCCTCTTCCAGAAAATCCCAAGAAATGTCACTGAACTACAATGCCAGTGAACTCCTTGTATTTTAACACCACACCTCAAAGTGCCAGGCTTAAGTAAAGTAGTGTCATTTTTAAAGAAGGAAGAGTGAAGTTTAACAGGGTTTGGATCATTTTCTAAAAATAGGTAAACACTATATTCAAATAAAATCATTCAGGTTACCTAATATTAATCCCACCATTGTACTCAAGTATCCGGTTCCACTACCAAGATTTAGAAAAGACAATCCAGGCTGAAGCTTCAGTGCTTCCATGACTTCAGAATAAATGCAAGGTGCTGATAAGTGTATATTTCCATGCTTCCAGGCCAAGTCTTTATAAGCATTGTCCCTGTATCCTTCCAGGTAATAATCACCACGATCAATTGCTCTGAAGGCTTGCTCCACACTCTCAGTGCGAATGTACTGAGCTTCTTTCAAGTTATCAATTAAGTCATCGTTGTCTTCTCCAGCACTCACAGCTCCTCCCATGCTGAATTTCTGTGATAATTCAATTAGTTTGCAAAAGGCATTAGGAGGAGAGTTTTCCTGAAAGTATATGTATGAATGGAGTTTTAGCTCTTCTTTCAGAGGCACATCAGAAACGAATCCTGAAAAATAGATATGTTTATATAACTTGAGTTTCAAGAGAGAAACAAATCAACAACTATTAGTGGGTGATGAAATACTGTTAGTATTGGATAATTTCATGAAGCAGAACTACTAAGAGTCAAGACAGCTAGTATTTAGTCAAAATTCTACCCTTAGGATTTTACCACAAGACAGTGTTTCTCATCTTAGCTTTAGCATATAAAGACGGGCTGTCTACATTATGTAAACTCTTACACTGCACTGCTCCTAGACACTGAAAACACTACAGTGCTAAGAACCTATAACCCATGTTCCATATTTGAAAGGGGATGGATAGGACAGCAACTGCCTTTGAGATAGCTCTAGTCCCACCCCGAGAACCAAATGATCAACAGCAGTTGGAGTATGTACCGAATTAATTAATTTTAAAGGGAGCTCTAAGATCACCCCATGGTGGGAGACAAAGCCTGGGAAGTAGTGATCTCCATGAGATCCTTTTTAGGCATTCTCTTCTGAGCTGAACCAGAATACTAGAGCAGATACAATGGCACACTGCTCTGTTCTGGAGTCAACATGGGAAACCCCTACCAGTATCTGAGCTCCTCCCAAATTCACTGGAGGAATATAAATTCTTAAGTACATAGCAGTTTTCAACAGCTTGTTGACTTCTAAGTCTGTTTCTTCACAACTTCAAAGCAATTCCTTCAGATCTGTATTTTATCTGCACTTACTACATTCTTAATTACTAAACTCAGCAAACCCAGATGTGAATATTTTTAATGGTGCATGAAATACCAATAAAATAGCAGCAGAAAATGAAGAGAAAACAGAAAAGTTTAATCCACCACTTCCAGATGAATAGAGTGAGCTAGTCCTTAAAACTGTCAGCTTAGAAAGCCAAGAGAAAGGCCATTATGAATCCTGCTACACATTCTAAGTGACCCACTTACCTTAAATAAAAAAACCCAAACACCAAACCAATGACACATTAACCCGACTCTTGAATTGCATTGCTGAGTATCACATTTTAAAAGCTTCCACCTGCCCTTTCAGACAAGCATATTTATTTTTTGAAAATATGAATGTAATCTTTTACCTGAGAATATTCCAACACAATTCAACAAATTCCTATTTTTCATATGTCTATCTGCATATTCATGGCAGAAATTCACAAATGCTAGTCAGACAACCAGGGTCGCTTAAGTTAACAGAATGAAGCTGAATCATAAATTCATGTTGCGGGAATGACTGCAACACAGGTTTCATGGTTAAATACTTTAATGAAGAACCTCAGGAGAACACGTATTTAGAAGGTCTGTATCAAAATAGAACTAATAAACATTTCCATAACACCAAATGAAAACATCCAGAAACTTACAAGAGACTTTAGATTTGGTGGTTTTTTTACTGCCACAACAACATCAAAGACTTTTGGAGTTTGAACTTGTCCTGGTTTTGACTGGGATGAAGTTAATTTTCTTCCTAACAGCTGGTCCAGTGCTGTGTTTTGAATTTAGTATGAGAATAAGGTTGGTAACACACTGATGGTTTAGGTCTTGCTCAGTAGTGTTTATCCTAAGCCAAGGACTTTTCCATTTCCCATGGTCTGCCAGTGGGCAGGTGCGCAAGAAGCTAAGAGACAGCACAGCCACGATAGCTGACCTAAACCAGCTAAAGGGATATTCCATGCGATATTCCATGCCATAGTGTGTAATGTCAAGTATACAATCTGTGGGGGTGACTACTGGGGAGGGATTGGAATGCTCAGGGCTGCTAAAGCCCTCAGAAAACCATGGGTGAAACATGACTGTTCACTACCCAGCTGTCTGCTTCCCTGTAAACAAAAACCCCATTCTCACTGACATTCTGGAATCACAGGAGGCAAACAGTCACCAGAGGTGTAACTATCAACGAGCAGGAAAGCCTTTGATTAAAGGGGAAAGGCCACACTTCTTAATGGTCTAGTGTTCCACAGCAGAATAAGTAGGCCTATTTGTGTTCCACTGCATAGGAGTATTTCTTCCTACACGTGAAAAAGTGATTTAGACATAAAATATGAAACTCAAAGGAGACTTTTCTACGTAAAGAACAGTTTATAAAAATATTCCAGCCCTGCTCACTTGTCTGCACTTGCACCACATCTTAAAGTCCAGTGAATCAAATCATACCTCAGCTAAATAACCTCCAGTGA
Source organism: Pitta sordida (assembly GCA_013390025.1). Classification (NCBI taxonomy): domain Eukaryota; kingdom Metazoa; phylum Chordata; class Aves; order Passeriformes; family Pittidae; genus Pitta; species Pitta sordida. The sequence goes on along the minus strand of WEKX01020573.1, from coordinate 145,754 downwards.
CTAAAGCAGTAGTTTTTGTCATCCTTTTATACTAAAAAGTTCATGATTATCTTGATATTTTTAAATATAATTTTAACTAAAATGCAAAGAAAGAACTACGTTCCTGAAGACTGTTACAGCTCTAAAACGGGAATGCCGCTTCCAGCGGGATGCATCCACCACTCGGAACCAGCAGATGGAGAACTTGGCTCGCCAACAAACAACTGCGCCGGCAAACGCGCAGAGCCCGCGGATGGGAAAACGCTGCTCTTCCAACGTCAAGCTTCAGCATTTCCATCAACAAGCGTCTTCACTAGCTTCACGTAACATTTATTGCCCGCAAATAACATTCTCTAGTCACAATACAGTCACAATGCCGAAACACATTTTTTTCAGGGCTAGGGTATTTGATAATTTTGTATTCTTGGTCTTACATGTCAGTGGAAGGTATTGTAGTATCACACTACTGATGACACCCACCAAGCATCTCACCTTCATTAGTGGTTCTCAGAGGTAAGAACAGAGAAGGTGTGGTAGAGATTAGATAAGGTGTGGTAGAGATAAGATTGTGGGAAGTAGGGGAGAAAATAAACGGAGAGCCTCCTCTCAAGACTGGGCTGTCTGTGCAGGAAAAGTGGCTATTTGGTACCCCAGTAGAAAGTTACATCTTATTGTGGATGCACTGCTCTCATCTGAAGACAGTGACATTAGGCAGATGACAGTGATATTGCTTGATTTTCAGAAAACTTGCTTTTGGTTTGTTTTCATTAATCAACTACCATGCTTCTATTCTGGTCTCTACAGCTGCAGGTAAGCAAAAATGCTACTGAAATGGAAAGTATTTTTGTTCAAAACCAAAAAACACTCTGGGAAGTTAAAAAAATGGATCTTTTCCAGAAAAGTGACCTCTTGTGCTTCAGAGAAATACTTTCTGATATTTTACTTTCCTCCAATGCTTTTATGTTTGGAAGCTTTTGCTTTATGAAAATAAAATTACTTCTAACAGAGATTACATATTTTAAACACAAAATAAAAACACCTTAGAAGTCTTTTTAGGCTGGAGAAAAAGGGCAAGTTAGTGAAATCTCCCTTGTGATAGCTGACCCAGGACCAAGATAAAGACAGCAGAGCATACTAAAATAAAACTTTCTACACAGCTGCAAAACTCATCAAAAACACCCTGTGAAACTCACTGATACTAAAATTCAAATGCATACAGTTCACAAAGAACACAAGGAGCATTCTGATGCCTATGACACCAAGAATTGTAGCAATTGCATAAGAAACAGGAGGGAGCATAAAGTTAATAAAATGTAGCTACTGCTTTTAGCCTTAGGAATCCGTGGAATGCAGAGCCAACAAGATTTAGTTTGTGAGGTAAAAATTCAATACAGTCTTGATTAAAAAGATCACTTATTAAAAGTATCTGCAGTTAAAACAATTTCCACTTCTCCTTACACACTACTCTTTATTTTCAGAAGTTGGAACACTTTCTCTTGAAGTTCCTCATATTCACAATAAAAAGGAAATGCTAACACACTTTCCAATTTATGCAACAATCCACACAATTCTATTAAACCACCCCAATCTGTTTCTGACCTGACTTGTAACCAATTTCACTGAAATTCCTTAACAAATAATTTCTGGTGCTTCTTCTGCTCATGTTCCTTTTTTTTTCATATTGTCATATGAATTAAACACTTGGGTTTTTTGTTATGTGGTTAAAAAGTGCTGACAATTTCAGTGCATTTTAACTCTTCACCATCGTAGAAGCTCCGCAAAACTCTTACCTAAGAAGTTAGTAACCAGGTGTAAGGTTTATGGAGGGGGCGTTTTTTGACAGCTCTCAAAGGGACAGAAGTTTTACACATTTCAGGATTTTGACAAATACATATGCATGTCAAGTTAATTCCTGAGGTCACTAAGGACTTGCACACATTTCTAAATACAATTAAAATACTGTGCTAGCAAGATATCCAGTTGTTTTGACAGACAAAACCTCACTGACACTGCTAAATCCATAAAATGTCAAGTATCTTACACATTCAGTATCTTGTAATACTGACACATCCTGATTCCAAATAAATGACTCCTTAGAAGCACAAGTTATCTGGGCCTACCGACTTAATCCTTGTTTTGTTTCAAGGGGTGACAAATAGATTATAAACTCTATAAAAAAAATGGAATCAGCCATATTTCAATTCTCCTCCTCAGAACTATTTTCACTAAGACTAAAGCTTGGAGCACCACCACACTGAATTATAACTGTGATGCATTACTTGAAACTCATAATGGAATGCCACATTGCTTGGTGAATTTTCCCTCTTTCCTGGGAGGGGGAAAATACAGCAATAAATCACCAAACTGCTTATTAATATTACAATTTAGCTGCTCAGTTTCAGGAACAAGGAATATTCTGTAACTGGTAACAGAAGGGAATTAACCATGAGTGCACGCAAGTGCCTGAAACACTTCAGTCCGTTTAACAGTTTTAGTTTACTCACTGCAAAAATCAGCAACACTGCTCTGATCAGCAGAGATTTAAAGTTCTCCACGCCACCAATCAAGTGTTAGACCTACTTCTTTCCGTTCAGACTCAATTCTTGACACTCCTGAAGCTGTTATGGTCTCAAGACCATGTGTTGCCTGTCCTCCTCCCATCCAGCGACTCCTACAACCACAGGACTCCATTTTTAGTTTAGCTTCCCTTTTTCTCCCAAGTATTGTAACAGTGACTCACACAAGGCAATTCAACCCCAAATTGCAGAGCTGAGTTTAGAACTTCAACAGGAGCTTTCAAAAAATCCAGAATGATTGATCCTGAATTGAAAAAAGAAAAAAAAAAAATCTAGCATTACCTTCACCAGGCATAGGCTGGAGAAAACTAAAACATGAAGCGTGTGCTGGAGGTAACTATAGTAAGTAACTACAAAAATAAGAATAAAATGTGGGACACAGGTATTTTAGAATTAAGTATTTGCAACCTTAAAAAATATATTTTATACCTGCACCTTGCTGCTAAATTGATATTAAAGGCAACAAAAAGTTTAAGTGCTTTGGAAAAATCAGCTGCTGCTTGGACTGTCCTCTCTTCCACAGTCACGTATTTGTTTTGTCACTCTCAACAGCTATGAAACAAGAAAACCTGTTGTTTTCAGGATACAGGAACATACTATCTACTTGGTGCACTAAGGAACACACTATTGAAAACACTGCACATTTCTGAAGTCTATACTTTAGACTCCTGTTACTTAAAACCATTCACTCCTAACCTGCTGTTCAGCGGATCACTTCAAGTTACACAGAAACAAGTACAAAAACAACTACAGTCAGCTCTCCAATGCAACACACTCCACAAAGCATACTTTGAGGTCCTTTATATAGCAATGGAACAAAGAACAGACCACAAGATTAGCTTAAAGTCAAATGAAATGTAAACAGCTACAACTACTGACTTCACCTGAATTGCATTGACCTACTTCGGCAGAAAATGTTTGTCAAGTGTGATGTAATCTTAAGCCCTGATCTTCCTGTTCAGGCTTTCAACAGCTGCTCATCGAAGAGTCCAGGTATGTGCCTGCTCTCACTCTTCCTCCACCTCCAGTCACCTGAGCACACCAAACTGCATTTCACTCAGAGGAGGCACTGAAGCCTATGGAACACCACAAATACATCAGCAGTGACAAGCATGATCAAATGACTTTAACCTTGAAGTCATGCAAGGACGTAATTTTAGACCAACCTTTTAAGTATCTACTGAACTTTTTTCTTTATACAGCTCACAGGATCTTGAAGTTAAAATATAATAAAACAACGTGGAATTTTGTTGGTGGAGTATTTTTTTCTTTCTTTGGTCTAGGATACATTCCTTCCTTGGTCTATGTATGCCTTCTCCTGTACTGAATTTGTTTTTCAAAAAAAATTTGTCTCAAATTTTTTGGGTTTTTTTTTTTTTTAATTTGAAAAAGTCTACCTATCCTATTCACACAATGGCAAGGACTGAATGCTAAAGGGAACATTTTCTATACATCATTCTACGTGCCATTCCTGTTTTCAGGTATGCTGATAAAGACCTTAAAATTCATTCATTTTTATTACAAACCAAAGGAAATACATCCTATGTACTTCCTGGATTGAACTTCTAATGTGGAGCTTTACCCCACATCTTGACTTGGTTCTTCTTATTGCTTGAAACTTGGGCAACTAAAAAAAAAATTGCCAAGCTGAGCCTATTTGTCATCTGTACAAAATTATTTCCCACACACATGTCCCACATCAAAGACATGAGGGTTTGTATACCTACAAACACTTCTAGTCTAGTCACTCCTGTAACAAAAAGCTTTAAATTGGGACCAAGCACGGAAAGACTTCCTTCCATTTGAAGGATTTCCTAGTACAGTCGGCCCTCTTCCACTCCGTGCCCCCCATATTGCGGCTTCACATCTCAGCAGCATGATTTTTCAGCAATTAAGGAAGTCCCTTTTTGCAACTGCGCATGCGCAACCTGGCATGCATGAATATTCAATTAGGTAGTCATGAATATGCAAATCAACCCACACCACAGCACTCCATCAGTTCCCTCCCACCCCGGGACAGCCGCCACAGCAACCAATACACAGCAACACAGCGCCGAAACAGTGCTGGGGGGCCGCGAGGGTGTGGGGCAAATTTGCGCATTCATGAGCTGCCATTCTACATGGAAGTAAGGCTTCACAGGAGACTAACGAGACCGTGGTACCATGGTATAGGAAACCCTACTGTACCTAATTTCACAGTAAGTTTCAGTATAGACAGTATATAGTATAAATCTTTTGTTAAGAAACATTATTTGCAAAACAAAAAAGCCTCCATGGATGAGAGGTGATGAAATGACTAACAGCTCTGAAATTGCCTGATTAACTTGTCTTTGCGAAGGTCTGGTGAGATTTTAAGCACCTGCTATTACCACCTGCAGAAGACATTAGTCTGCCTGGTTTAAAGACTTTGTCCACGACTGACAATCAGTTGCCGCTCAGCTCCAAAGCCAGGTCCTCCTCCTCCTGAAGCAGAAGAGCGGAAGTCCTGATAAGAAAAAAGCCTCTTAAGCCTCTGAAAATCATTTTTCAAATCAGTAAAATGGTGCTGGCTATTAGCTCAAAAAATCTTCACCAAAGAACAAAAATTTGCCATGTGTCAGTTCAGTGATACAGTCTATCAGATTAAAAAAAAAATCTAAACTATTTCAATAATTTCAGAGAGCAGTGATAACTTCTAATGAAAGTCTGAATTGTCTGATTGACAATGACAAGAGTCCAAGTCTATGTCAATGTGCGACATGGTCTGAGAGGCAGAACTACATGCATAGCATGGTTTTTTCCACAGTATGCAGCAGTAAATTGCCAACGAAACAATTACCAGTCTTGTTTGCCATTAGATTCAGCTACAGGCATACAGGTGATCACATCTCAACAGGTTGTATGCATACCTTTATGACTGAGTGAACACTACCTCTGCCCCAGTATTTTGTGTATCCTATATATCCCATCAATTGCAGATTTCAAAGCAATCAGTATCGCTGCTCTACCCACACCAGTCCAAAACATTTCTTGTTTCTTGTTTGTAAGATTCTGCATAAAATGCTCTCATGTCTGGGGAATCTAAGATGACTTATTGGCTTGTCAAAGCTCCAATAAAAGATTTCATATGCAAAGGATATCGGTTTAACCCAATGTCTAACACGTAGAAGATCTCCTATCCTTCCTCTGACACCAGTGTACATGACAGAACCTGGCAGTCCTCTCAGAGCACACTAAAGGTCTCAGCTCCTCAGAGGTGTGCCTACAGCTCTGCCTATTCCCAGGCTACAACTATTTTTAGTCTGTCCAGTGTAAAGTAGCCAAAGAATACTGCTTTATCACGGACTGGCTCAGAGAACGGGAAAGATGAGAAGCTTCTCAAAGGGGCCTAACAGACCCACAGAAACAGGAGGTACCAGGTAACAGCAGTATGCTCACCAGCAAGAATAAAATATCAGGGCTTCACACCACAGATATGAATATTTGATGATTAACACATACAGATGTCAGGCATCCACTGAGTCTGTATCATGCACCTGTTTTGCAGATGAGAAACTGCTGGCCATGCACATATTTCACAGGAATTAGTGAGCTACTGAGCTACCAGTCTGCAAAACTCATTGCCACAATACACAGCTTTGCAGAAGGGTATTTAACAGAGAGTAATCATTTCAAGCAGGTTTATATGAGCCATAACACAAATGTCAAGAAATACAAGATGTGTAAAAAGAATACTTTTGATATATCTAATTGTGTTCTGTCTGAAAAGGCAAAAGGCATAAAGGTGACACAAACATTCCTGCAAATTTTATCATTGTGATAATTGCCAACTAAGACACCTTGATGAAGAACAAGCCAAATACACAATTTTAAACCAAAACTCATTTCTCTTCATGAAAGAAACTGCTTAATTTAGTTTGCAGTACCCACATGGTAACAAACTACAATAAAATGATGCTCCTTTACTTTTGGTATCACCTTCAGGGAGTAACCAGCAACAACTGAGGCAAGGGAAGGGAGAATCCTCATTTGTCATAAAATACAAATCAAGTTTTACACAAAAACTGAAACATTTTTCCTAACCTTTTACCACAAAAGTTATAGTTCTTAAACAGATCAAGTCGCACTTCATATAACTCTTGAGTAGGCAAAGTGTGGCCTATGACAAAATATTCACTATTTCAGACACTACTAAAGTTCAAAAACTTATTGCACAAACACTCCAAGTTATTTAAATAACTCACTTCCAGCAGCAACAGAACAACATACGCCTGTTGCCTTTAGCAAAAGAAAATAGAAATGAGGTCAAGTGTAAAAATAGAAGATAGTCACATTCCTGATACTTGAAACCTCATGTTAGAGCTATGCATTTACTTCAGCGCCTACAAAAAAAACCCACAGGACCAATTAAAAAACAAATATCAATCCACTTTACCAAGCTCCACATGAAAACTTTTGGGTTTCTAATATTTAGAAATAAACCTAAAAGCATAAAAATAGCATGCACTAATCACAGCATAAACTATTCTAAATACTGCATTATCATGTTAACTTTCACAGCCTGAGAATACAAACCTTTATTTATCATGCTCCCTCTTCTTAGCTAGATAAATACAATTTAAGGAAAAATAAGTCCCAATCCTTTTTGCTTGCTTCTTAAAATACTCCAGTGCAATACAAAAACGTTTTCAAAAGTTACCTTATTACTTAGGCCTGTAATTCTCACAAGGGAAGAGTAAGTACGGCCTACTCCTTCTTCTTTTCCTCAGAGCCATGACACCAAATTCTTTCACCAATGCAATTCTCTGGAAGCATCACACTGGATACACCCATTTTTCTTTCCAATGCAACTTGTTTACATACACACTAAAAGCTACTTTTACCTTGTCAAAGCAAGTAATGGTTATCTACTAGAACCTTTCTTCTTTTTAACCCCAAAACACCTGCAAAAACTTTACACTTTAAGGACAAATATCATAATCTGTCTCACTGTCTATAAACAACCTAAAATTACTTGGTCTGTAAATCTCTTATTTCTTAAGATGTCCAGTGCCTGCTTTATATAAAGCAGAGAAAAACTCTCTCCCTTCCTGGTTGCTACCAAAAAAAAAGTGATGCATTATCAAGGCTTTCAAAAAGGACAGATCAAGTACAAACTAAACCTATTTTAAAAATCTACGAAAAAGTCCCTAGTCATCGGGGGGGGGACCCCAAACCAAACCAAAAAGACTTTAATGGAAAAGGTCCCAGCAGTAATACTGTTACCAAAGCCTTTTCCACAAAGCTTCATGCACACATTATGTCATTTCTCCCTACTATGAGACAATGTTTCCAAGTATTGCTTCTGTAACAGTATCACTTCAATTTACACCTCTGTGACCACCCGGCAACTTCCACCTTCAATTTTCCACTGGGCTTGCAAATGACTAAACAGATTATTTGCCTCCACGTATCAAAATTAACCCAGTTGGATTATGCAACAGAAAACTGTTTTATACAGACAAAGGAGAGGGCAGGCACACTTATGGGTG
>WEKX01020573.1:104428-129034 GCA_013390025.1 Pitta sordida | reverse complement strand
TCTCGCACAGAAGAGCCGAGCCGCGCGGGGCGGAGCGGCCGTAGGCCTGGATTTAGAAACATGCGGGAGAGGCCCCCGGCGCCCTCTGGGGCTCGGCCGCTCACGTTGGGCTCTGCGAGCTGTGCCCTTCTCCGGCGGTCTGGGCCTGTCTGTGGGGCTTCGAGGGGGGGATGCCGCCTCCCCGCCCCCTCCGGCGACGAGGGGAAGGCGTTGGTTGTTGCTGATGCAACCGATGAAAGAGTCTGAAAAGCTGCGGGAAGGACGAGCGAGGAGAGGGCAAGTTCGGAGGGATTGTTAGAAGTACTACGTGTTAGGAAACAGCCGAAGGAGGGCTGCAAAGGAGCGAGACGGGAGGCTGCAGGAGCAGCTGAGGTCACTTGGTAGGTTCAGCCTGGAGAAGTAAAAGGCTGAGGGGACGCCTCGCAGCACTCACAGCTCTGATGGGAAGCGCAGGGGGCAGACACGGATCTGCCTGATTGTCGGAAATTCCAACTTTTCTAACTTTTTTAATGGTTTCCATTAAACCTTTTAGATAGTTGTTTTAATTAGGCTGTGTGTTAGGCCTTTAAATTGCTTTAACTGGCCTGTAGCAAAAAACATTTATAACAAACTTTTGTAGGAACATAGCTAGGGAAAAGTACTAAAACTGTAAGTTTTGTTCAAGTTAGCCTTGAAATGCTTCAATGAACAAAGCCTACGAAAGAAAGATGTATTGTTGGAGCTGGACATCTGGAAACAAGGACTTGTTGCAGAAACCAGCAGATACCGAAGAAAACAAAGGCTCACTATTTGTGTTGGAAAGTCCCCACTGGAGGCAAAAGATACTAAAAAGTATGAACTCTTCAGCATAAAAGAGATTAATAACCAATAATGCATAGAATGCTAATTAATGAAAGGGAATTGTGTAACTTAGGGCCAATAAACACTACTTTGTGTTTATTAAAAACGTATCAATAAGTAAAGGAGTGGTGTGTTGGTGTCTGTATGGAGGCAGGATTTTTGTCAGCCAGACACACGCCCAGTCCTGCAAGTAAAATAATACCTTGCTTTTTGACGCTAGAAGACACTGTTAGAGGGTTCTATTATTTCTGATAATTTTGGAGGTACGACCCTCTTGCACTTTGTGCCCCCCATATTGTGGCTTCACAGCAGCATGATTTTTAGCAATGAAGGAGGCCCCTTTTTGCAACTGCGCATGTGCAACCTGACATATATGAATATTCAATTGGGCAGTCATGAATATGCAAATCAACCCTCAGCCACCGCTCCAATTGCCCTGTCCCCACCCGCAGCAGCTCCGCCGTGCCCCTCGCCCCCTCCCGGCTGTGGTGGCTCCACCGCTTCCCCACCCACCCCCGGCACGGCTGCCACAGCAACTGACACACAGCAACATGGTGCTGAAACAGCGCCGGGGAGCCATCTGAGGGTGGGGGGCAAAGTTGCATATTCATGAGCAGGGCTTCACAGAACCTGATTAAGACCACGGGTCCACAATATAGGAGACTCAACTGTATTTGGCAGCATAGTGATTAGTGAAGCGCCCAAGAGAATGGCAGGAAGCTGTGTCAGGGGAGGTTTAGGTTGTATATTAGGAGAAGGCTCTTCACCCAGAAGGTTGCTGGGACTGGAACAGGCTCCCCAGGGAAGTGATATGGTACCAAGCCTGACAGAGCTCAAGATATGTTTGGACAATGCTCTCCAAGCCCATGACATAATTCTTGGGTTGGTGCTGGCCAGGCCCAGGAGTTTGAACTTTGATGATCCTCATGGGTCCTTTCCAACTTAGGATATTCTATGATTCTGTGAATTTGGGAAAGGAGGAAGTACTGTGGGAGGCAGTAGGTGGGAGTAAGTGGAAGTCAAGGCAGCCTGGGGCTCCAGAGCAGTCTGGGGAAGCGCAGGGTGATCATAAATAGTGTTGGGTTATTCTGAGCCTTGGTCTCAGCTGAAGTTTTTGAGGCATTTTCTCATGTTTAGTTTTGCCTGGAGTAATAATGTGAGATTTCAGGAATCAATGGGGAATGCAGGCTCTGCTAAATAAAAATTACACAGGTGTCAGGACTTGCAGCAGCTTGGCTAATCTGTTTTCATTGAGGAAAGGAATGAGAAGCACCTGAGGCCAGATGTGGATGATATTCACACTTGAGGAATAATAAGTTCATGTTCACCAAATGACGAGGCAGAAGGAGTAGTGTATAAGGATTTCAGACTACTGCATATGATAACCTGAAGATCTAGAGTGGATGTTAAAATAAAATGGTAATTTAGGGATTTTTAATAACATTTACAGTGATTATTTAATCTGGAGTGGTGTAAGTATTGAGTGTTTTGTGAAATAAAGCTCAGAGGCATGACGTTTTGAGTTTTAGCCAAAGTTTGAGTACTGGTGGAACAGGATGTCTAAATAAAAGCCTTGAGAAATGAAGAATATAGAAGTGTAGCTATAAGGAGGCCAGGCGTGAGTATTACTCTGTGGAGGGATGGAACTAGTTCATACCTGGAGCACATGATGGTTGTCGATGGCAACAACTGAGGTGGAGATAATTGGCAACATCGGGGGGGTTAGGCTATGATTGAGAAATAATTGTCTTTTGTAAGTTGGACTGAAGGTTTCAAATAGTTCTTCAGATTTCCATTCTATTATTGATCTCACTGATGCCCCCTTGAATGAGAGAAATAGAGGGGAGGATAAACAAATTCGACTTATATTGAAATATGCCTTGCCCTCAGTAGTACCCTTGTGCTGGCTTTGAGTATTGAGTGTATTTTTCTATTAAGAATTCTGAGGTATAATCTGTGTGTATAATTTCCTGCCTATTGTATGTATGAGGGTTTCCTGTTTTTCATTCCTTCTCTTTCCATCACATCCTAGATATTCTTGTGCCTGGCCAGCACATGCTCATTACCTCTCAGACAAGGTGCACTTAATCAGGATTCACTCAGGGGAGAAGTTATGGCTGTATTTTGCTCATTCAGTTTAAAGAGAATTTTTCAAATAGTTTTTTTCTCTGCAAAGTACCATGTTATGCTTGAAGTGATATGATTTCTTTCCATTTACATGGACATGGAGATCCAATTAGGAATGTCATATCTCATTTCAGAGCTGAAATGAAGCTTCAACACCAGGTCTAGCAGAAAATTCTACCCGAGCATGTAAAATTCTCCAAATCTATTCTAACTCCTGTCATTGTCAAAACAGAAGTAAGGTATGTATTTTCTGCCACAGTATGTAGCTCCTTCATCTTGCTATGAAAGATATTTATTGTCATATTTTAAATTTGAGATGTCCATCATTTGGGAAATGTTTGTTTTCATTGGAATGTAAATACTCACAAAAAAAGCTTAAGTATTGTGTGACAGGCACATTGATGCTCCGGATGAACTTGCTAATTTCAAACCTCGTGTCTCCCACTTTTGTAACTGAATGAATGGAAATAATTTAACCCACTTCTTAACTAAATTCACTTCGTAACTTTCACCCTTATAAAACAAGGGGCTGTGCAAGCTAAAGTGCCTCCAAAACTTCTTTATTCTCTGCAAGTTTGGGGTTGTTTTACTGTGTCTGCAGATTTAAGCATAATTTACCCTTTTAGTATTTTGTCATGGTACTTTATTATATTTTGTGGTCGTGCACATTAAGAACGTCTGAACTAGGTGGAAGACTCCCATATGTCTTCATTCTGTGCTCCTAGTGAAGGTTGTAAGATTCAAATGTATAATAGAAAAGTACTCAAGACTGCCTGGTTTTAGATAAATTTGCACCATCCCTGGAGGTGTTTAAGAAAAGACTGAATGAGGAACTCAGCGACATGGCCTAGATAATGGGAGGCTTGAGTGGACGGAGCGTGGTGCCCATGGTTCCATGCTTGTGGGTTCAATCCCTGGATGGGCGTTCACTCGGGAGTTGGACTAGATGATCCTGTGGGTCCCTTCCAACTCAGAATAACCTGTGAACCTGTGAACTTTGCTACCATGGTCCTTAAGGGTAAGTATTTAGACTTAACTGTTGCATTAATGAGCCGTAAAATAAAGACCATGTCATATACATTGATTAGTTAGATGTATTTAATTTCTTATTTATGTAGAAAAAAGTTGTTCTTTAGACTAAGACAACATATTGGCCTTCCTAAAAATGTCAGTAGCTTAAGAGTGGAGTGGTACAATTTGCAATCCTGTTAGCATAAATTTAACAACTGATGCATAATTTGCACTGCTTATATTTTTTGCTCATCTCTTTAGCTAATGAAAATCACTTGCATAACATAAGGTGATTTGATTTGAGTCAGTTTCAACTTTATGTTCTGTATTATTGAATAATCATTTTTAATCATTTTTCGAATGATATAGAAAACATGCAAGTGGGTTTCTTTAGCATTTATTTTTATAGATATATGCCATTTTCTGAAGATGCCAACATCTGAAGACATGTTTTGGATGTCACTTGACTTCTTTGACCACTTTAGTCATACTAGGATCTAGTTACCTAAAGCTTCAGTCAGCCTGAGAAAAAATAAAATGATGGTGGCCCTGAGATCAAAAGAATCAGAATCTTCTTTGATGGAAGTTACTTCTGCAAGTAAACTTGTTTTTAAACTGATGCCTTTAGAAGGCCATAAAATCAAATTAAGGGAAAAAACCCCAAACACAACAGAATGTTGTATCTACATGTAGTCCAGAAAGCCCATGTAAAAAAATACTCCAATAGAGTAGTAAAAGAGAGATGACCAAGTATGGAATATCACATTTGGAACGTACAATCAAAATACACCAGAAATAGAAATAGATAAGCTGATCCATAAAGTTGATGTTAAATTTCCATTTTGGCCTGTCCTTCATATTTTTTAAATGTTTTATTTTTGCATGTTTTGCTCCCAGATATTTGAGTGAACCTTCTATGTGTCTCATCTGTATCCCAGCAGTCATCATGACATTTCCAGAGATTTATTCTGAGAAGGGAACTGGATCATCCCTCACAGGTTGCCAAACCCAAGGCAAGCCCTTTCAGTCTGTGGGGGTAGATGAATTAGGAAGACTTATTTCTAGGAGTTTAGGGCTCATGTTTGCTTAGAGGGAATTTGCCCACATGAGAGAGTGCCATCCTTCCCAGGACTGTGTTTGTGTTTTTCTTTCCTCCTGCATTCCACAGGGATTAGCTCACTGCTATGGGAAGAAGATACAGTTGCAGACTTCTCAGAAGGCACCTGCAGCAGGTGGGGATGGACAGGACAAACCATAAAAGCCTGAGGAGAACAGAGACACGTCTTTTTCCCAAGGCCCAGTGTTTGAAACTCTGTGAGGTTTAATATTCTTTTTAGTGTTCTCGCCTTCAGAAATAAATTTTCCTTAATCCTTCCTCTCAGGTTGTTTCTGGGGGATACCTACATTATCTTTCCTTCACATGGATGCATGTGCAGAATGAACCCACTCACGGTTAAGCATTAAGGGAATAAGTCTGGCTGCATGGTTGCTTATTGGATTGTAACCTCCAGTCCCAATGGGTGGTAAAACTCTGTAGGCTGTTCATGCGGACGTTGGAAACTGGCTACACAGCTCTGTAGCTGCACCTCTTTCAGGTGTGGCCTGGCTCTGGAAGTAGTTCAGTTACATTTGCATGCTGCAAAATTTGCTTTGACAAGTGAAACTTGGAAGATTTCACCTGTAAGACTGGTAAGATCTGCATGCACAAGCTGTACTGTTTCTGCATCTTCAACCATGTCAACTGGCAATTCGGGTAAACAAACCCAACATAACTGGCTTAGATAAAAGTAGTTATATGTTAATCAAGCTTTAGATTAAAACAATATTTCTCAAAAGCTCCAGAGCTAGTTGCTTGAAAAAAGCATCTTTGAAAGGAGTAAATCATCATTTAATACAGGCCTGGTCTATGTCCCAGGTAACTTCATAGAGTATTCCTGCTGTTTTTTAAGACTTAGGGCTTTTTCTTTCAGATATGCACACTCTAGCCCCCTGCTGGTAACCTTGCTAAGCCGTTTGCAGTTTTAGGACAAGCCTGAGATTGTAGCCATGGAAGAGTTCCAGTGGCATGTAGTCAGTGCTGAGTTTATAACCACATGTTGTTCATAAACACACCAAAGTGAGCACATCTAGATAATGGTTGACATAGTATTATAAAATGCAGCCACACAATTAAATATTTTAGAAAATTCTTGTAGATTTTGATGCTAAGAGTCTGACACAGATTCACGNTAATGGTGGACTCAATTCCCTCATCCATATCGTCAGTAAAGATGTTGAACAGTCCCAGGCCAAGCACTGATCCCTGTGGGACTCTACTAGTGACCAGTCGCCAGCTGGATGTGGCACCGTTCACCAACACTCTCTGAGCTCGTCCATCCAACCAATACCTAACCCAACACAGAATGCTCCTATCCAACCCAGGCTCTGAGAGTTTCTTCTGAAGCTTATTATGGGAAACCGTGTCAAAGGCTTTGCTAAGATCCAAGTACACAACATCCACAGCCTTTCTATCGTCAACCAGGTCAGTCACCAGTTCATAAAAGGAGATCAGGTTGGTCAGGCTGGACCACCCTCTCCTAAATTCATGCTGACTGGGTCTAATGTCGTGGTTATTTTGCAGGTGCTGTGTAATAGCACACAGGATTATCTGTTCCATGACTTTACCTGGGACTGAGGTCAGGCTGACAGATCTATAATTACCCAGATCAACTTTCTGGCCATTCTTGTTGATGGGTGTCACATTAGCTAATTTCTAGTCTTCTGGTACATCACCAGTAAGCCAGGACTGTTGGTAAATTATGAAGAGTGGCTTAGCGAGATCATTTGCCAACTCTTTCATCACCCTAGGATGGATCCCATCTGGTCCCATGGACTTGTGAGGATTCAAGCCACTCAGCAAGTCTCTAACTACCTCCTCCTGCATTACAGCGGAGTTGTACTGTACCCCTACCCCTCCCTCCACTTCAGAAATCCAGTTGTCCTGTAAGCAATCTGTCTTACTGTTAAAAACAGGCAAAGAAAGCATTAAGTATCTCTGCCTTTTCCTCATCTCCAGCTACTATATTCCCCTCTGCATCCAATAAGGAGTGAAGGTTGTTGCAGCCTCTCTTTCTGCTGTTGATGTATTTATAAAAACGTTTCCTACTGTCCTTTACGGAAACAGCTAGTTTGAGTTCCATCTGGGCTTTTGCCTCTCTAGTTTTTCTCCTACATGACTTGACATCTTCCTTAAACACACCCCGACTTACCTCCCCTTTTTTCCAAAGGCCGTACACCCTCTTTTTTTCCCCTAGTTCTTTCGGGAGCTCTTTGTTTTTCCGGGCCGGCCTTCTACCCCTCTGACTCATCTTTCATCACATGGGGACCACCTGCCCCTGCGCCTTCATGAGCTCATTCTTAAAGTATGTCCAGCCTTCCTGGACCCCCTTGTCACAAAGGGCAGTTTCCCGTGGTACCCTCCTAATTAGATCCTTAAATAGTCCAAAGTCTGCCCTCTGGAAGTCCAACATGGAGGTTTGGTTCATGCTCTTTCTCATCACACTGTCAATTGAAAACACTATTATCTCATGGTCACTACAACCCAGATTTCCTGCAACCTCAACGTTGCCAGCCAACCCTTCCCTATTTATAAGTAGTAGGTAGAGCACAGCCTCTCCCCTGGTAGGCTCACTCACTAGCTGCATGAAGAAACAGTCATCAGCTATCTCTGGAAACCTTCTGGATGGTCTTCTCTCTGCTGTGTTAAATTCCCAGCAGATATCAGGCAGATTGAAGTCTCCTGCAAGAACTAGGGCAGCCGATCTTGAGGCTGTCTCTAGTTGCTTAAAGAACAATCGGTCTGCCTCTTCCACCTGGTCAGGCAGTCTGTAGCATACTCCTACATGGATTTCAGTTTTGTTGGCTGTCCCTCTTACCTTAACCCAGAGGCTCTCAACCTGGTCATCCTTGATGTCACGCTCCATGGTATCAAGAGTTGCTTTAATACATAGGGCCACTCCCCCACCCCTTCATCCTCTCCTGTTTCTTCTGAACAGTGTGTAGCCTGCCAATGTAGCACTCCAATCGTGCGCGTCATCCCCCCATGTTTCCATCATGGCAGCTATGTCGTATTGCTCCTTGTGCACCAAGGCTTCCAGCTCTTCCTGTGTATTACCCAGGTTGCTTGCGTTAGTATATATGTGCTTCAGCTGGGTTGCTGAATTTGTATTTGACCCATTTTTACCAGTTTCAGTGTCCACCCGAGTGACTGCTGGATCCCCTCATTTAGGTTTCATGTGTATTAGTTGGTTGGTTGGTTGTTTTTCAATGACCTGTGAGGGAAAAGAAATGTCTTCCTATAGTATTTCTGCTTTCAACCATTTAAACTTGTTTCAGAGTCATATTAGGGTACAAAATGAATATGTAAGTAGAAAGTGTCATAAATTAGTACTTCTGTCCTCTTCATCAATTGTCAACTGCAAGCACGAGACATTCTCCATGGAGTATGCTGATTTGTCTCTAGATGTAGCTGACAGTGAGTCAACAACAGGTTCTTTGTCATCCTTTTCTTAAATCAATAGGGTGTTTTTCTAAATTTATAATGCTCTTTTTTTTTTAGAAAGAACACAGTCCTTCGAACCTAGAAGAATTATATGCCACCATGAAAGTAGTTTGAAGACAGTCTATGAGCTTCCCTTGAATGAGTCATTTTGGAAGGAAGTTGCTGTATTTTTTATGTATTAGCAAAAAAAGTTCTGAAAATAATAAAGGTTTTCACTTCAATTTTGCCTCATTTTGTTAATCAGACATGGTACAATATACAATTTTATTAATAATGTCTTAAAATTTAACTTGTAGAGCTTCTCTTCCATATTTGGGATGATAATACACTATTACTAGTCCTGTTACTGAGTCAGCTGGTCTACATGTCATAATTTCAGAGGCTTTTAAGACCTAGTGATTACTTAGATAGCTAATAGTCTCTAAGTGCTCTATTTCTTATTGTCGTTAAGTAGGAAAGATGAGGAAACTATCGACATGTGGGAAATGTGTCAAAAATGCTTCTGGTTTCATTTCTAAAACATTTAATATTTTGGCAAATTGAGAAGGTGAAATTTTTATATACATTTTTTTTTCTAAGTGAATTTAAATCTCTTAATAGGATTAAGTTGTTAGAGACATTAACTTAGTCTTCTTTTGGACTGTATAAAACCTGTCCTTTATGAACAGACTGCCAAAAAGACAAGGAAACAAAAATTTATTTTATAGAGATAATTAAAATTAATGTGTTTTTTTTTTTTAAATCCATATGATAGAACGTTCCACATTTTAAGTAATTTATATGAGAAATCGACAAATAATACATTATGTCCAACAGGCTTACCAAGATTTATGCTTAAAATGCAGTGGGCAAATTGTTCTTTAAAAGTCTTCGAACAGAACATCTTTTCTTTTAGCCTCCTCCAAACTCCTGATGCTTTCCAAAAAAATTTGGCAGAGGTTTAACACCTTTTTTTTTCCTTGTTTTTGCTTTTTGGATGATGTAGTTGACTATTATTAAGTCTTTGATACATGTGCAGATGGCTGGGGCAGCAAAAGTGAAATTTCATAACTGTGTGAGGAGCACATTATTTAGTAAGTCATATGAAACTGGCTTGCTAGGAGAGATGTAAAGTATCTCAGGAACAGATCTGTTCTCAACCAATTAATTAGTGTGCTTTTCTAGAGTCCCTCATCTGTGGTTGTACACCACAGGTTTAGGTATATACAGTATATCACCTCTGCATTGCAACGTCTCCATTATGGCCCCGTGGATTTGCGAGGAAAATTTCTCGCAATTCAGTTTCAGGGATCTGCGAGGTTTCCCGGCTGACGCATGCACAGTGCTTCTGCTTTGCTGAGGGGCCGGCCCCCTGGGGAGGACGCGTGGTTTCTCCGGCTTGCCGTGGCGCATAGAGCCCTGCAGCGCTGTGTGACCTGATCCTGTGTGTCTCCGTGCCCAGTCCCTACAGTGGAAGGGTCACGCTGCAGTATGCCCCAGGCAGCCACTGAGACCCAGTGCAGCACTGCCACAAGACATGCCATTCCTTGTTACTCAAAGCCCAGTCAAAGCCTGGGCAGCGCTGCCTGTCCCAGGACCAGTGGGTGTTAAAGGGAAAGAAACTACGATACGGATGCCACCCCCCCCCGTCATAAGCAGCATGGGGTGTTGCAGTGTTGCAAAGTTAAGGTTTTCCAGGCTCCAAGAATGCTGACCAGAGCTCGGGGACACCCCTTCCCTGCCGCAGAGGCAGGATGAGCACGCGCGGTGGCAGCAGCCAGGTGGCAGACAGTCCCGGCGGGCTGGAATGGTGTGGGACTGGGACGGCGTGGGCACGAGCACCGGGGCTGAGGTGGGGGACTGGGGCGGGAGCAGCGGCACAGGGTTTGGGCTGCGAGCATGCATGGTCACAGCAGCCTCTCAGAAGCAGTTTCCTTTGCTCCTCTGTGCTGAGTGGGCCCGTGAGGAGGAGCGGAAAAGTGTCTGCAGCGTTCCAGAGTGCTGGGGGTGGAGCAATGGGCGTGGCCTTCATGCATATTAATGGCCTGTGTGTCTTTGCAAACTTGATGTTCTGCAAGACCCCTGGCATGACCCATTCCTTGGAAATGTAGGAGTATAACTGTAGCAGAAGAAATTAAATGGCTTGAATATGCACCTTGGTTTATTCTTCTGGTAAAAATTTTGAGATGTTATCTAGGTAAGACACCATCATTGAAATCAATTCACTGATTATGGCTATGGGAAACAATATGCATTTTTCTTTTTGGCTACACAAGTCTCTCTTTGGCTGTTTTTCCAACTGTTTCTGCTAGAACTAAGGGCAAGATCTTTTCTGCCTTCAGCTATTCCCATACAAAGCCATATAGATTGAAGCGCAGCTGGACCCTTCGTTATGGGCAGATTAGTAGCTTCGAAGTTTATTAAAGAAGCCCTCCCATTGAGTCACAGGCTGCAGGAAGGACCCTCTTGCTTTCTAAAGTCCTCCTCAAAGAGGAGCCTCGGTGCAGCTCGATCCAGTCTTAGTCCAGACGTTGTCAACAGTTTGTCTAAAGTGTTATATAGTTGTAATTAAACCTTTTACACAACTTTATCCTGCAAGATTAAGGATGGCAAACCAGATACATTTATGTAAATACAGATGACTTATTATGATGATTGTACAAAAGTATCTTAATCAGAATTATTTACTACCCAGTATAGGAGCTATAACAACAATTATAATATAGTGCACTATGAAACAATACTGAAGTAATTATATTAAAACTAACTAGATTGATGTTGCTCACCCATATGAACAACTGTAGGCAAATTTTGCCCAGCCTGGAGGAGTAACCTTGAGGAACATCTCCACACAAGGGAGGAATCTCCATACGTATGCTACAAGAAAACACTGCCATTAAAATTTGAGACTGGGGTTTTATAGTGTAGTGTCAGTCATATGTCCCTAAGGCAACAAGTCAGAACAGTGATACAGGGATGAGGATAGTAGATAACACCTCTAGGACAGAGCAGCCTGAGGCTTAAATAATCTTTTGAGGCCATGGGCAGGGTTTGTGGAGGCTTAATCAGGACTATTACAGCCTCTTGGTGCACTCAGCCATGATGTCGAGGTTTTCAAGAGATCAAAATCCAAATGGAGCGCTTAAATGACATAACTTGGTAGATCAAACTTTGCAGTGAGTACATGAGTACAGAGTGGAATAACCAGATTAAGATTGTAGTGATTAGTCATGTTTAAGGTATGCCAAGTTAAAAAGCTCTCTTTATGAGTCCTGCCAATTTATAAGCTAATAACCTTTTCCCTTATTAGTTGAATGTAACCCACCTGAGTCTAGCAGACCATGCTCAGCAAGGGTCACTCCATGGTCAAAGAACCCGAAGTTTCTGTGTTCACACCATCCCCTGAGCCATCTATTTATACTAAGGATTCTCCTATTTTTAACATCATTCATCCCCGCTGTTACAGGANCTGGCTCCACCAATCAATCTCCCTTTCGCTTTCCCTGATGCTCCGGAGCCTTTCTACCTGATCCTTGAGATCTGCTACCATGAGAAGAAGGACATTGACTTGTTCACACCGGATGCAGGTGTTTTTTTCACTGCTCTCCAGGGCCACCAGGAGACTGCAGCACTCCACGCAGTCAGCGGTCTGAACAGCTGCGTCCCTTAAGAGGGGTGCTGTTTGAGTGAGCACACTCTTTTTGGTCACATTTTTAGATCTTTTTGCAGGCATTGTTGGCTGGGGGAGGCAGAGGGAAAAATAGAATTCAAAACAGAGATAGTAGATACCAAGACAGATTGCACAGCCCTGCGCCAACTGCCCGCGCAAACTGCCATGCTAACTGCCTTGTTATCTCTCAACAACCCGGTTCGCCATGCTCCCAGGAGTGTAATACCTTTAAATAGTGGCAACCAGGAAGTGCCTGAGTGGCTGGAGCCCACCCCTAAGTCCGCCCACGTCCTCGCTCTTGGCCAACCCAGAAGCCAGGAGGCTCAGAAGTTTCCCGGAGGGAGGCGTGTCCCTGCTAATTAGTCAATGACCTGACGGACACTGCCCAGCCCCCCTGGCACCTCAAAAGTTTCCCAGAGAGGAGGCAGCCTCTTCTGATGCCCAGCACCTCAAAAAAGAAATAAAAAGGCTAAATAATCAAATATTTGCCGACAAAAAGAACTGTAAAGAACTATAAAGCTTTGTAGAGGTTATATGCCTTTAACAGTTTAACCCAATCTCTAATTTTACATACAATTACATGAAAATAAAAAAAAAATGCATTAAAAACCATGGTATGAGAGAGTGTGAGAATTACTCCGCTCTAATTTCTCAAGTGAAATAACAGCCCAAAATCAACGGAGTGACACACAAGTGTGAGGGTATACCTACACAGCATTTCTTCTTGTGTTGTGTGCATGTTGAGCCTTTCAGTGGCAAGAAAGTCTTCAACAGACCCTGAGTTAGAAAAGTATAAATGTTTTCTGCTAATAGTATGCTATAGGTTATAACAGTGGCAGAATCTGGTTCTGGAACAATTATAATCTCAGTATATTAAAGAACGTAGTTCTTTTACAAGCTAAATTTGCCTCTGTGTGACTTAATAGCCTGCTAGACAAGTAGGAAAAAAGGCAATGATGTTATAAACTTTGTTTTCTTCCCCCAAAGTATGAACTGTATTTAACTGAATTGGAATCTGCACTCATGAAGATGTTATACAGTATATAGGTAACAACATGTTAATATTAGAGAGTGTCCTCTAATTATTTTTACTGGCTTCCTGCTAGGTAACTTTTAGGTGTTTCAGTGCTTGACAAAGCCATTTCCTATTGAAAAAATAGAGCTTAGAGCATACTCTAGGTCACAAG
Organism: Pitta sordida; assembly: GCA_013390025.1. NCBI lineage: Eukaryota > Metazoa > Chordata > Aves > Passeriformes > Pittidae > Pitta > Pitta sordida. The sequence goes on along the minus strand of WEKX01020573.1, from coordinate 115,680 downwards.
TAAATTTAGCTGTGTCAGGTAAATGTGCATATTTAGATTGTGCCAGCATCAGCTTAAGTCTCCCTTTGGCTTCTATGTAGTTGATAATTACAGAGCTCTGCTGATTTAACACTCCTGTTCTCCTGAATGAAGGCTTATTCTGCAGAATAGAAAATGAAGCTCAAGAACTTTCCTTCCTGTGAGAAAGCGTAGAAAGGAACAGCTTGCCCAGGGAGGTTGTGGAGTCGAGTCTCTTGCTCTGGAGATTCAAAAGCTGTCTTGACACAATCCTGAGTAACGTGTTCCAGAGGACCCTGCTTGAGCAGGGAGGTTGGATTAGGTCGTCCCTTCCAACCTGACCCGTTCTGTGAAAGTAACTGACACTTTTTCTTACTGTATTTTATTTCACTCAAATAAAGCTCCGTATATTTTTGTACATATATGTAGTAGCAAATACATATATGTAGTAGCAAACTAAACCCATAATGAACACGAAATTGATGATTAAGACCTATCAATAGAATTGTATCCAAATGGTTTTGCATCTCTAGGGCACTAAAAGTCACTAGGCACTACCCAGAGTGTAAATAAGCACGTGAATAAGCATGTAGCTAAAACTTGTATGACAAATTAAATTATCTGGTATCCTGCTGGGTTCATGGTGTTTCTTCAAATACGTACATCTGTATTAAGGGTAAAATTGCACAGATATTGAAAAAAACCCCAGTATCTATAAAATACATATAATGGTAAAACAAACATTTGACAGAACTCAGGCTATATAATCTTGCTCCATTTTGTTCACACACATCTTGTAGCATTAAAAAAATTAGATGAAGGCTACTGTCTAGCCCTTTGTGTCTTTTGTGATAGTAGTCTGCTTTGCAAAAGGTTCTAGAATCTTTAGATAAATTTTTAGGAATACAAAAGAAAAAGAAATAACAGCAGTTTCCTGAACCTGAGCTATGAGAAGAGAATAGAAGGATCTTATTTTCTGGAATAATTCACAAGGAAGATATTTTAGAAAGCCACAATGGAAGATGCATCATGGATATCTAAGTGTTGTTCTGAATAATTTTAAAATTTTCATACTTTCTTGGATTCTAGTTTGAGGTGTTTTCTTCTCTATTATGACACAGAAGTAGCTTTATACATACCCTAATCCAACTTTATCCCAGATCCCTGAAAATTTCTGTGAGATTTTTTGCTTGGAACTTTTGGGCCCTTTAGACTTTGACTATCAGAGTAGCTTCAATTCCTTGTGAATTATAGGTATGTTGCTGTTGCAAGTTCATTTAATCAAGTGGCCCTGAGGCTTTTTTCATGGCCTTTCATTTGGTCCTGTCTTTACTATCATGGACATTAAAAAAGTCAGTGTACTGCCTTGTTTTATTCTAACTTTCTACCCTGCAGCCAGGAAACGTCATTTCAGAGGATAAGAGTAGCTCATCTTTATTCTGGTGATTAAATGTAAGAAAAGTCTTACAGACCTTTCATGTAATTCATTCACTGACCCCTTTCAAATGTTAGAATTAATTTATCACAGGCTAATTAGTTTTCTGGGGAAAAAAAAAAGTATATGGTTGTAGTGTTTGTATGACCTTTTAAAACTAATTTAGCTGTTGCAGAAGAGTGAGACTATTAATTGCAATCAAAACTGGGGAGTCAAAACAGAGTCAGATACCAAGAGTCCAGGCTGAAAAAAATTCTTAATTTGTGATGTAGAACTGCAGGGGACTGTAATGTCTGAAGATTTTATAGTTAAAGGATGAAATATACTCTTCATTTCACAGAAAAAAGAAAAGACATGGAAACACATAAATGTAAAGACCAGGCATCCAAGTAATGTTGCTTCCTTAGTGAGGCATGATATAAACTTTTGAGCATGCTAGGATGTAAATCTGCTATAACCAGTTTTCATAATTTCAAACCGGCTTAATGTCTACTTTTTATCTGAAGCCAGGATAACTTTAAATATCAACAAAGATAAAAATATATACGGTCAGGTCTCCTATAACGCAGACCCGCGGTCTTAATTGTGATCCGCGTAGACCGACGTCCATGTTGAATGGCGGCCGTGCCGCCGCAGCCACCACCTGCGCCCCTGCGGCTGCCACTGACCCCGCTGCCACCCCCCACGCCGCCTCCACCACCCATGCTGCCCCTGCTGCCGCCTGAGCCACCACTGCCGCCTGGGCCGCTGCCGCAGCAGCTCACACATGCACAGTTCCAAAATGGATCTCCTACATCGCTAAAAAATCATGCCGCTAAGATCTGAAGCTGCAATACGGGGGGCGCAAAGTGCAAGAGGGCCGACTGTATATAAATAATTAACTCTGATACAAATTTCTTTCTAGAGGGGTATTACTTAAACATTGTCTAAATATTCTTAGGGTTATTCTAGCACACTTTTTTTCCCCAAATAATCACAGGGGTTAGTAACACCCAAAGATGATGTTACTGTGAAGTACAATAACATCCAAGATATCTTCACTATTTCATCTGCTTAATAACAGACATTCTTAATTCTTAATTAACATTCAGACATGCTTAATTCATTGGGAACAGGCAATGTCATTACATATGTTTATCAGTGCGTCTCACCATTGTAGCTCAGCTATCACTATGTTCCCTTTTAATAGATCATATAGCTTCTGACCTTAGTGACATAGTACTCCTTCTTCTGACAACTCTTCTGGTTTTTGTACAAGCTGCTTTCAGAAACACAGTCATTGGTTAGTGCAAAGGAAGGAGGGAGTTATGTTGCACTACTTAAAATTACTATTAATTTTCAATGGGCCCTTAGATCTGTCTTAAAATAAGATTTATATTTAATAAAAAATTCTCTGAAATACCTTATTTATGTCAGCACAGTATTGAGGAAATTTTATTAAAATGCTGCCAAGATATTTGTGTTTAGTCAGCATCCTACTGTTGTTCTCTTCCCATCTGGGATATTAAGACCAGAGATCTGGATTTCTTTGATTATTTTTAGATTAGTTTTCTTTGCAGCATAATTACTAGAGCAGCATTGGAATGCTCACAGAACTCATAAGACTTGAAACACTTCAAAATGGCTGGGAAGAACCTAAACTAAGCTGGTGATATGAGTTGATAGGGGTTCTTCCTTCTTCAAACAAAAGATAAGCTCTGTTTCTCTAGAAAGACTTGCCTCTGCCAATCAATTCGTATAAGTAAACACCTTAATCCGTAGAGAAAATAAGGGTCTATGGCCTTCATTACTTCTGCTCAGTTTTGATATATTAAATACAGACGACTTTAATGGAAGGTGAAGGATAATTTTTAATAAAATTAAATTGCAGTGAAGTAATGATACTTTTCATTCCCATAGCTTTGAAATGTAGAGATAATTATTTCCCCAGATCTCTGTAGAATAGGCATGTATCATTATCCTTACAGTACAATGAAGTACAGCAAAGTTAAACAGATTTCTCAGAATTAGAAAAAAATGTGGAAAACGAGGAACAGTACTCTTAATTTCTTGTCATTCTGTTCTGTTTTCAGAAGATCAGGCTTTACTAAGTTGTCATCTGAAGAACCTTTAACAGGTTATACTCATGAAGAATTTAAATGAGAAGCTTCTAAAGTTTATTTAGGAAATTAACTGTCAAGACAGGTGATATAAAAAGTATTGCACTGATGATTAACTTTGTCAGGTATACACGGTTTAAGTCCCTGTCATGCTGCTTTGTTGGATGCAAATTTCTTGTGGACTTACTTTTCATGACAGGAGCGCTTACCAAAACAAAACACAAAATGTCATTTTATGGGAGAAATAACTGGGTTATGGTACTGTTGGGTTCCTCTATGCAGAACAAGTTTCCTGCCGCTGTAGGGAACCTGAAATACTGGTAGTGTCCTCAGGTGGTTTTTGTACTACAAGCCTTGCATTTTTTACACGACGAAGGAGAATGATCTGCAATTCATGACATGCAAAACCAGAGCTCTTGGATTTTCTTTGGACCCTCATATTAGTTGTGTCTGATTTTGAGGAGTTGGGTAAAACAGAGATACCCAGCTTTTTTTTTTATTTTTTCTTTAATTATGGATACATTTACCAGATTTTGTAGAATTCAGGGTGAAATCACTAGAAGCAAAACAATCTCCTGGCAAAATTATATGTTAGATATTGGGTTTAGGCAGCTTTACAGGAAAAATAAGACCTAAAGTCAGACTTTGTTTTTTTGTTTTGGTTTGGTTTGGTTTTTTTCTGTGCAGAAAACAGAACAAAACAACTTTAATATTAAGCTGTGTAGAAAATATACCAAATGGGGTTCCTGAAGTGAGTAAACAAATATAATTCTATTTAGGTTTGTCTTTAGGGAGGTGACATTTGCATGAGTTCAAAAGCTGGTTTTGTGAGGTTTTGCAAATTTCTTCTACAGCAAAATTTAGCTACTTTTACCAGACATCACTGCCAGTTGCCAGGAAAGTGTCAGAATTCTCAGTAAATCAGTTTCTACAAATTTGTTCCAGGTAGAAAAAACATTTGCAAAGAAAATTAGTCTTATGACTAAAGAAAAAAAAAGGCAAAAAGTCTAGTGATTTGGAAAGGAAAAAAGTCATCTTTCTGAAAGGTATTTAATTTTATCTTTCTAAACTTTAAAGATTATTTGTATCCTTGTTCTACTACAGTTCTACCGTTTACTGATCTAATTGTTGGTAAGAAAACATGATTTGCGACCTCCAAGCTAGTTCTGTGATAGATGAGACTGAAAAGGTTGCTATGCTCTCTGCAAGGAAATTTTGTCTGTTTCTCTCTAATATTTTCATTGCCTATTTTGCATCTTAGTGATTAGCAAGCTCTGCAGTCTGTGCTTAAATAAGCCCATACAGTTGCACCTTGCACCTTGAAAACAATCGTACAAAATCAGTTGTTCCTTCATGTCCCAAGTGACACTAATGAGATGTACTGATGATGAGTGGGCCGCAGCCTCACTGGTAGTTCAATTTTAGGATGGTAAGCAAGGAGTGCTTTACTTACAGTGGCTCCAGATATACGTATTATAGTTCTGTTATCAGAATGCATGGCTTACTTGCCAGAGGTCTTAACACTCTACTGTTAGAATGGATGGTACTGTAAGGAGAGGACTGTGAGGGAACTAGGTTTGTGTTACTGCTCTGGGATGTGTTTTCGGTCTCTGTACGGGTGTTAGATGGTGAGTTGGACTAGATGATCCTTGTGGGTCTCTTCCAACTCATAATATTCTGTGAATCTGTGAACCTGTGAATGACTAGTACTTCAGTAAACATGTAGACCATGCTGGAAAGATCTCCAAGACCTAGTCGGAGGTTCCAAGCAATGCTGCATTCACAATACGTAAAGGAATTGTGATGCCGCGTTTGTATCTCTCTCTTTGTGGACTAAAGCACTCTTGGGTGGATTCTTATTTTGGGAAAGAGTTTTTTTAGAGGAGATTTAAGAGAAAGCTTGCTACAAAGAAGAAAAGAATTACAAACTTGCACATCACTTGAAAAGCATGTATTCTATAAGAGCACAATTTAATAGAAAAAAAAAAGGCACTTTCTATTGTGATTTTTCATTTTTCAAACTTAACAGACCAAAGTCCAGAGTCTGTTGCAAAATTTCTGTTGCTGGACTGACTTCTGTCAGAATCTCTGTGCATTTTTGCTGAAGACTTATGCAGTGATCTTTCCATTCTCAATGGAAAACTAACTGAGAACTTGCAGTTCTAAGGCTAGTCAAGCTTCTACGTCCGCTGCTCCAGAGAATTAGTGAAGGTCATTCAACATCTTCGTCTTCAAGGCGAACTAGAAAATGTCACAGATGGGAAGGAGAAACGTAGACATTTCATTTAGAGAAGGATTGTGTCTGCAAGCATAATGCCATTGGATTTCATTCTCAGAAGTTTTCTGGGTAAAGAAATGTCAAAAGGCAAAACCCTGAGGGAACCTTTCTGGTATGATTTCTTTTTTATTTAAAGATAGTGTTCAGGAGAGGCAGTACACTTGTTAAAAGGGTAGGTGTTTTATACCAAGTGAAAAATGGAAGACATTCTGTAAAAGACTTGAAAACAAATTCGTCATTTCACACATTAGGCTATCTAGAGATGAGATTTTGGCACAGCATTTGATGATAAATGGCATGTCTGTTTGATCAAAGAAGTTTTTGGAGATTAGCTGAATATTAAATATGTAAATATACTTGCCTCTAACAGGTAGGTAATTGGCAAGAATGATCAAAGTATTCTTTCAAATCTCTAGACAGATACTAAGTATGCATTTTCCTGTGTTAAAAATTGTATTTTTTTGTTTTACTTTTTAAAGGAGCTTCCTTTTCTGCTGTTCTTGGGGAAAAAAATCACATTGACAATATTTCTTTTGAAAAGCTGGAAGAGAAACATTTACTGTGATCCGTATATTGATCCTTTGGAAGCAGCTGATAGTGGCAAAGCCCACTCCATCACCTAGGAGTCTGACAACCCCAGTAACAGACTGGCCAGACTGCATGAATCTCATTTTTGCAATGCTTACATCCCTGTACTTGCAGCTGTTATCATAGTATTAGCCTTCTGTAGTCCTCATGTAACCTCTTGAAACTTACATGGACTCCATGCTCTGAGACTACCTGCCAAATATTAAAAAAAAAAAAAAAAATATCATCACCTCTCTCTTTCTATTCATTTTCCACCTGGGAAGAAAATAGCTTGATTAGTTTGGGTGATGATAGGAAGCTGGAGGAAATCCAATCATGATTTTTCAGTCTGAAGAGTTTATTTCCTTTCATTTCATTCATTTCCATTCAGCTGAAGGTAATGAGGTTATGCAGGTCTGATTTCAAAGGGCACAATTTTGAAATTATGGGGTTTGCTTAGGTATATTATAGCTTTAAATTGGTGATTTTGATGAAGTTGCATAAACTAGAAGATAATGCAGTTTCTTCCCCCCAGAGATATGGTGGCTCAGCAGTGAAGACATGCAGTGATTTTTTTTTTTTCTCTCTCCCCACTATGACACTCAAGAGGAGATCTGCTGAGTAGGAAGTGCTATTTTTACATAATCACTTTTCAAAACAGAGCCTCACTGTAGACATTTTGAAGAGACCAAATGAAGCATCCTAGCAGTCACTTCTCCTCCAGCTGCAAAACTGCATACAAGAAGCTGTAGTGTAGGTCATTTGATAATTTAATAGTCTGCTCTTTATGTATTCTGGTGTCAGCTAGCTGAAGTATTTCTCAATAAGTGTTCTTCACATTTCTGGGGTTAACAATTCAGAAATTCCTTGCTTATATATAAACAGCTTATGATTGTCGAAAAGATACTTTGGAAATGCAGGTATCTAAAAAAGAATGTGAATGTGGTTATTTTGTTTTGAAAATTCTTTTTAATTTACTTGGATGCATTACTATAACATCTGAGCATCTAATTTATTCTTATAATCAGCCCTTTGAGACAGGGAAACATTATTATTGTTTTCCTCATCATTCAAATGAGAAATGTTTTGCTTAAAGCCATCCAGGACCTGCATGAAAGAGAAGGAAGATAAACCCATCTTTCATATTTCAATCTGAATTGTTCAAATGCTAATGAAGTAGCAAACATTATTAAAGTGCTTGTTTACAAGCTGATGCGGAGGCATCTCTTCCTTGACTATGCAAGTGACTCCTGTCCTCTTGCCTCCTTTTTTTTACTCCCTTCAGCTACTGCCATTGACCTGCACTTCTTATGCTTTCCACCAGTATTAATGGCAGCGTATTTTTCATCGTGTTAATATTTTTCCCCATTAGGCTTCTGACCAGGGTTTTCTATAATATGGGATGACTCTTAACGACTCCCTTCTATCTATTGTTTATTAAAAAAAAAAGTACCAAAAGCAAAATAAACAAAAAATAGCCACCTTAAATGCATTCATAAGTCATAGATCTCATAAGCATGCAGTAAAAGTGACAATTCAAAACATTTACTGAAAGTCAACCTTTTGGCTAGAAAGCATAAGTTTTCAGTAAGTTAGTTACTGGTTGAGATATGAATGCAAATTTGCCACATGCATACTTAATCTTTCTTTATAATCACTGCAGAATTTTTTACTTGAGAACCTTTGACTCGCATGAGTCAAATTAATCTCTTTGTATGCAACCTGGGTTACACCGTGTTTGTGTTATACAGTTGACCTAAAAAAAAAAAAGTGTCAAGTGTCAGCAAAACTAGTAAGAAATATAAGGTATTTTGAAGGCTTCCTGCCATCTCTCCCTTACAACATGAAGCAGAAGATAATTTTTTTTTTTAATGCCAGCAGTCTCCTTGACTTTGGCAACTCAAATTTCAGAGCACCTGCATAAGTTTTTATAGCAACATAACATGGGACTGCAGGGCTCATATCCAGAAGTGGGCTTTAAGCCAAGTTCTAGTTCAGTGACTTACAGGCTTTGTAGGTAGAAGTCACAGTCTGCTTAAACTCAAAACACTTTTTGTTTACATTAGACACTTTCATATCTCAAATACTGTCCTTGTTAACCTTAGAGTTTAAATTAATATTGGCCTGTAGTTTCTCATTAATATACTATATTCTACCTATCAGGACAGCTGCTTTCAAGACCAATTAGCCTTTACTTCCTAGCACAGTCCTTGCTGTTCATAGAGCAGCCTAGATGATGCTGAAAGTTGAGATCATTTTAGGCTTAGCTGGACAAGGCCTTCTCTCATCTGTGACCGACAAAGTGATCTGCTGGGTTCTGAAACAAACATAAGGAAAATGTACACAAAGCGCCAGTGATTCATTTGCATGCATGCCTCTGGGCATTTATCCTTTTCTTGGAAAGGCATTTTTCCTCTCATCCACTGAAGCAGAAGGAAATGGTGTATTTTAATTTTAGGATGGGACTTAAATGCACTTTCAAATTTTAGATTTGTGATATCCATACTATTGTAAAATTGTCTATGCCAGTATTCAAGTAAGGAAGCAAAATCACTGGATGAACAGGCAAGTGGGTACATCCTCCCAGTAATGATACTCTGAAAATCACCTTGAAAATGACCAAATGTGGCCATCCAAGCAGTAGATATAAGTCACTGCATATCCCTGTCTTGTAAACAAACAATGATTATGCTATGTTTGCATTGTACCATCTAGAGTTAGATACTCATCAACAAACCTGAAAAGCTGGATACTTTGTATAATAAAAAGATCGTTAACTGCTATATCACAGTATCACACAGTATCACAGTATAGATAAGGCTGGAAAGGACCTTGAAGATCATCTAGTCCAACCTATAATCCAACTAACCTATCCTCTACATCTGGATGATATCACTCAGCACCTCGTCCAGCCTCTCCTTGAACACATCCAGGGTTGGTGACTCAACAACCTCTGTGGGCAACCCATTCCACATCTGAATCACTCTTTCGGTAAAAAACCTTTTCCTAATACGAAGCCTAAACCTTCCCTGTTGAAGCTTAAGACTATGACCTCTCGTCCTGTCCCCAGAGACCAAGGAGAAAAGACCAACCCCTGCCTGGCTACAACCTCCTTTTAGATAGTTATAGACAGCAATAAGGTCACCCCTGAGCCTCCTCTTTTCTAGGCTAAACAGACACAGCTCCTTCAACCTCTCCTCATAGGACTTATCTTCAAGCCCCTTTACCATCCTAGTTGCCCTTCTCTGAACTTGTTCCAGCACCTCGACATCTTTCCTGAACTGAAGGGCCCAGAACTGAACGCAATACTCGAGGTGGGGTCTAACCAGTGCCGAATACAGTGGAAGGATAACCCCTCTTGGCCTACTAGCCACTCCATTCTTGATGCAGGCCAGGATGCTGTTGGCCCTTTTGGCTGCCTGGGCACACTGCTGGCTCATGTTGAGTTTCCGGTGTAAAAACTAGTGTTCCTCTGAAGAAATTACTTTGCATTCTTGCTATTTGATGGCTTACTCACATTTTATATTTTTAGTTTTCTTACATAACAAAGTTTAATTGACATCTTCAGTTAACTATTTTTCCTAGTAAAGGAGCTACTGGAATGAAAGAGCAATTGAGAATTACCTGATAGATGCTGTGCTTGAGATAGTTCAGTTTGTATTAAGCTTTTGATTAGTAATATGAAACATCCAATACCTAAAGAAGCCTAGAAGAAGAATTTCCCCTTGCGTTCAAATTGTTTAAAAATCTGCATTTTATTGAGGCGTATAATGCCCTCTGGTGGTGCACAAGCTTTATGGCAAGTTAAAGTACTGGCAAAATGGGAATTAAAACTTGGGCATGCATTTTTTCTTCCCCTCTGATAGCTCAGTGACAGATCTTTAGCGATTTACAGTTTTGATAATTCTTTAGGCAAGTTAGTAATGAGGCTTAGAGCTCTCTTTGAGAGCTGCCTCAAAGAGACCAAAGCTCTTGCAGCCCTGCCCTGAGTGGGCTGTACTGCCCTTGGAATAGGTAAATATCCTGTCAGTGCTGAAGAAGAGTTAAAATCGGATAGTACTTGAATTGCTCTGTCATGGGACTAGATATAAAACATGTCTTGTTCACAATTTAGTCGTATGTATCATTATTGCACAAAGAGGAGTAGATAATAAAGAATTTATCCTGGTAATATGGGTAGGTGCCTATCGAGCTTTTTTTCAATGTTGATCTCACCCTGGAACATAGAAATTGAACCGTTCTGTTGCTGCCAGAGTTAGAATTACTTTTTTAAAAAATATTTTCTAAATCTTACTAATGCTTTGTATGTCTAATACATTTTGTTAATATGAACTGATTTGAATCTGTATCAGGGTTTTTTTAGTGCAGTTATTAGAATCACATGTGCAAATATTTTCTTTTCCCTGAACAGGTATATATGTATGGGAAGAGCTACCTACCTACTGTTTTTGTGAAGTAGAACTACTAATGACAAAAGTATATACGAGGTGATAACTGGAAATGGAGTTCAAGCTGCAAGTAAAAGTACCATCTCTGGCCATTTTATTCCTGTAATGTTCCAAAATACAATAGTATTTATGCTCTATCTAGCAAAAGGGCAACAGATGGAGAGATGCTAGATAAATGGATAATTTTTCTTGACCTAAGTTGTTAAATACAGAATTTATACAGTATCACGGTATAGATAAGGCTGGAAAGGACCTTGAAGGTCATCTAGTCCAACCTATAGTTAACTAGCCTAGCATCAACAGCTAGATCATATAGCTCAACACCTCATCCACCCTTCCCTTAAACACCTCCAGGGTTGGTGAGTCAAGCACCTGTGTGGGCAACCCATTCCAAATCCGGATCACCATTTTTATATATATATATAAAT
>WEKX01020573.1:50710-101645 GCA_013390025.1 Pitta sordida | reverse complement strand
GATAAATTCACATCACAAATGCGCGAGGTCATGAAGGCGAAGTCGCGATACAGAGAGGATTCACTGTATATGTTTAGGAAATGCCAGGCACCTCCTGTGGTGGTGGCAGGAGGGGAAGCTTTTTAGTCTCTTCCAACAGGCTCTGGATTTGTTTCCTTGCCTGGATCACACACAGTCCTCTGGTGGTGGAAGACCCCAGGAATGAGTCTTGGGGGAGGGTGTATCTTTGAGGGTCTTTGATGTTTTGTGTGCCCTTCTCGGCTACCTCTCATGTGATTGTCCCGTGTGTACATGATCTTTCCAGAGCAGAGGGGTTTGGTCTGTTTGGTGTGGAGAGAATTCACCATTACACCCCAAAACTCTTCTGCCCTGCCACCCACATTGCTCAGCTAGTGCAATGTCAAAGATACATTGTTGTTTACTTCTCTTCAGACCTGAGATGATTAGCCTATAGACTTATCTCAAGGTCACAGTCCAAATTCCAGTCAGGAGGCATACTGGGGAAGGGGGGTACTTTAGTGGTTTCAGGCAGGCAGTTGTTTCCTTGACAGGCTTCTTTCTGTGATGCAATGTTTAAGACATTAACAATATTTCAGTCCATCCTAAGGTGAGACACTAGTGAAACAATAGATACTTGTTTTAAACATAACAGTGTGCAAATCTAGTCTATGAAACAAAGAGAAAGGAGGTACAAATTTCATGGAAGCAGTCCTGAACAAGAACAAAGTACAATGTTAAACAAGAGAATAACAGGTGAATATTCTTATCAACAATTGAATATTTTTCTTGCTACCCAATTACCCTTGCCTTTGCCCTGTCATTTTTGTTCTTCATCTTTCCTGACCTGTCTCATCTCAAATTCTGTGGGAAGTAATGACCTTTGCTTAGAGGGCTTTCCGTTCGTCACAAGGGAAGAGGAGGCACAAGAAGTGCAAATGCCTTAATTTAGAATGCAGCTATCTGCAAGGTCTGTTTTCCAAGGCTGATGTTTCTTCAGCCAGTAACTGCACTAGGTCCCAGCAGGTGACAGGATGGAGGAGGAAGATGAGTCATTTCGATTCTGCTGCTATGGACTGACTTGTCTCTGACTTATCTCTGAAACAACTGATGCATCCTCCTGGAAATGTAGCCTGCAGCCCGTGCTCCAGAACTGCTTCCTAATATGAGACCTCTACTGCCTCCACCTCCTGTGAGTATCAGCTTTGTCAACACGCAGTCCAGTGCACACTGAGCTGATTATTGATAAAATAATCGAGGATTTATTAATTCCCTGAGACTTTGCTTATGTCATTCATCCTATGGAAAATTATTTTTAGTTTCTCATAGTAGCTTCTGGGCAGACCTACATGACTATGAAAATCCACTTTAGTATGGTGGTGAGTGTCCTCACCTCTCATGCAGGAGACCAGGGATTCAATTCCTGCCAGGAATTGGTACGATTTAAGTTGGACTTGATGATCCTTGTGGGGCCCTTCCAACTCAAATATTCTGTGATTCTGTGACTAATCACAGAAGCAGAACTGCAAAACTTACTGTTCCACATGTGCTTCTTCATTGTTTCTTGTCTGCTTGGATCTGTGTAAACAGCACATGCTTGTGAACATATGGCTCAGGAGGAGTGAGACTAGAAGGTGGGAGAGCAGAGCAAAGTGCTTCCTACACTGTAATCATCATAGAACCATAGAATGGCCTGGGTTTGAAGGAATCTTAATGGAAGCAATCTTACTTCCAATTCCACTGCCATGGTCAGGTACACCTTCCACTAGACCAGGTTGCTCAGAGTCCCATCGAACCTGGCTTTGAAAACTTCCAGGGATGGAACATCCACCACTTCCCTGGGAAAAATTTTCCGATGCCTCACTACCCTCACAGCAAATAATTTATTCCTAATATCTAATCTAAACATGCCCTCTTTCAGATTAAGGCCATTCCCCCTTGCCCCTGTCCTTGTAAATAGTGCCTCTCCACTATTCTTCCAGGCCCCTTTCAGGTACCAAAAGGCCACAAACAGCCCTCTGAAGCTCTCTGGAGCTGGTTGAGCCTCATAAAAACAAAAATCACAACTTTTTACTTATTTACCAACAGTCAGGACACCTTTCATTTCTTGTTATATCAAAATATTTACCTTTTTTTGCTGTTGTTAAAAAGGAAAAATTAGCAAGTAGTATAAGTAATAGACTAGGGCTCCTACCTAGCAGCATTTTTCACACTATGCGGAGGCTGGATGACTGTCTTAGGAATTCTCTTTTGGTGTCTCAGTCCTGCAGAAGCAGCTCCTGGTACTCCAGCAGTCCCAATATCTTGCAGTGGCTCGGAAGTTGTGCCCTGCCTCCCCTCCACTCTAACCATGCTACGTACAAGGCAACTGTGAACACCCTGACAAAAACACATAACTCACATTGACATTTTTTCAACCAGATCAGTGTGCTGGAGACACCAGCTTCATTACAAGACCACTAGGTGGCAATTTAGCAGCCCTCTTTCAAATGTCTAATATACGTACTTGATTTCCTTTTTGTATTGGACACAAACTCGATGAATGCAAAACTGAATGAAGTTCTCGAAAACCTTTACTAGCTGTTCCTGCCAAATCTATTGAAGTCTGTATGTTTATTTCAGTGGGTGCCTCTGGATATCCCTGGCCACGTAATCATTGATTGTTGTGAAAAAATAAGAGTCCTTCCAACTCTTATACATATATACTTTGTGTTGCAGTCCATACAGGAGTTGTGTGTATCTTATGAGGAGACTGACCCTGTCCACAGCCACAGCTATGTGACCATCACATAGCTGCATATGCTGAAAGTGAATTTCTGTGGCAGCACACCCAAGGCAGCAGTGGAGCTGTTGTGGCCTTTGTCTGTATCTGCCAAATGTGTCAATCAGTTACCTCACATTCCCCTCTCTTTGCTAACCAAATATCATGAACACAGTATGAACCATTTTCCTAGAGACTGACAGCTGTTTTCCTAACAAACAACTGTTGTTTGAGAGGAGTGGATTGCTGCAGAATGCATTTCAGGACTGGAAGATTTAAGACTGGCATCTAAACAGAGAGAGAGGAGGTGTGCAACTCAAATATATGTGTATGTGACTGTGTACAGTTATTTTCCTTTCAAATACTGTATAACTGAGAGGGGAAAAAGCATAAACTGTATAACAAAACACATATAAAAGCTACATGCAAGGGAAATGTTTTGATGGCATCCCCCCGTCACCTTTGGAATAATATTTATTTTTAGTCCGCCTCTTCAGTGTTGAGAGCTTTTATGGATTTTACTTAGCAGTGAAGTGATGCTCAAATGACTGATCCCAGAACTTTTGTAAAAACTATTCATAGTAGCGCCCACGGTTAATGATTCAATAAGGAGACTTACAAAGTAATTTTTCCCAGTGATCTCAAGTGACACACACTAAAAGCCGTGAGCTTTTGATGTGCTGACATTTGTTTCTGGGGGAAAAAAATAAAAGAGCAATAGCGTATTGTAAAATTTCAGCCTTCAGATGCTAAAAATAGGAGGAAATGGAAGAAAAGAATTGCTTGAAGTCAGAAACCAACAAGACAATATGTAGTGCTTCTGTAGCTTCAAAGCAGGCTGACTCAGAAGCTAATGTTTTGGTGGAAAAGGTCAAGAAGAAAATGGTTTATGATTCCTAGTGATCTTTATATTAAGCGACTCTTAGGTCTCCAATTACAGAGCTGCTACCTGATGCAAAACAATTCAACCAGTCAGTTAATAACAGAAAATATTATAGCAAGTGAGTGAAATTGCAGGGTGTGGGAAGCTGTGACAGAAAAAACAACATGGATGAAAAGTATTGAAGGGTTTTATGAATAGTGCCTCAATTCAGATAAAAAACAGAACAAAAGATGTTCCCAGATAACAGAGTAAAAGGAAGTATATTTATCAATAGATAACTGTATTAATAATAAGAAGATTGATACTGATAGCAGTTTAGCTTCTTTTTTTTCCCCCTATGTTTTCTTTCTATTATGCTTTGCGTGTTTAAAGGAGCTGAGAAGGTAATTCTCACCTACGGTTTAACATTAGTAGTTTAGCATTAAGGAGAGTCAGCTTGAAGTGGGGGCAGGGTGAGGAAGGAAAGGCAGCTGTATACAAGCCAGCTAGGAGAAAGGAAAACTTCTTTCATCTGTAGCTTGGAAACTGCACTAATTTTTTATAACTAATGAATATGAAGGCACAAACAGTAAAAGTACAAACAGTAAAAGAGCCCCACCATTTATTGGATAGCTCGAGACCTCAAAAGCCGTAAGAGTGGTGCTGTTGTTTTGAACAGCTGCTGGTTTCGTGCCGACCCCACCGCCCTTGGGTAGCATTACCTACTGGAAATCCCGGCACCAAAAGGTACTGAATGACAAAAACATACTACTATAATACGTTAAATGGTTTTTAATATTGGCACCGTCCTGGAAGGGTCCATTTCCCATTCTCCGGTGGCCAAAGGACTCTCCCGGAGCAGCCGCCGTGTCCCGCGCGGCGCGCCCTCTGCCGGACACAGGTGGCGGCTGCAGGCGCAGCCGGGCAATGTTCGGTGCTACCGAAAGCCAGTCGTCGCGTGGCTGCTAATTACAACCTGCAAAGTTGTGTTTGAACATTTTCTCGTTCAATAAACAAGGGATTGTTTATTTCTCGTGTGCAAACTGAGAAACTTCATGTTGTCTCATGATCAGAACCAGCTTTCTATATAAAAGTCCTAAAAATTTTGTTTCATGGAGAATTTTTCTTTCTTTTGGAGGAAAACATTATTTTAGAATATTATTATTTAGGTGGGTCTTAATTACTGGAAGGTATTTTGTTATTTGACAACAATTCAAACAGTTTCATAACACTCGCTTTTTGACAAAGTAGTATTTTTCCAAATACTCTTCTTTTTTCTCGTGTATGCCAAGACAAATTAGTGGACATTTTAACACAGAATCACAGAATATTCTGAGTTGGAAGGAACCCACAGGGATCATCGAGTCCAACTCTTAAACGGCAACACTGCCTCCTGTGGGGAATCGAACCTCTGGTCTCCCGCATGAGAGGCGGGGACACTCACCACTGTACGAAAGTGGATTTGTTACATCTGGCTTTAAAGCACACAATTTTTATTCATTCTTGTAGGATATTTATTGTTCTGTTTGTTACCTGTATTAATTTTCCCCTTTGGATCAACAACAAATAACCAACCAATAACCTCTTCCATTCTGTATCTGAAACTCGTAAAAAAAATTGCTCAAATGCACTGTTATCTAAATAACATACTTAAAACCTGAACTGTGAATAGGAATTAATGGCTATAGAATCATTTTTGCCTCATTTTTGTGTATTATACCAGTTGTCTTCCTACTTTATAGCTGTCTTTTATCTCCTAGCACTGACACCCCCTATCTGACTTATGATCTCTCCACAGGAAGTCATTGAGTGACACAATGGAGTTAATGAATTGGTCTTTCACCTCCAAAAACCTGATCTAAATGCTAGCCTGAGATAATGAGCATGATGGAGTTCAGTAATGTCAGCAGAGTATTAACTTCTGTTTAAAGGAAGAATGAGCACTGGCAGGAAAATGGATTTTAAGAGAGATTTGGAGCAATTGCACCTGCATGCATTATGGCAACTCTAGCCTTCCTTCATTAGAGTCATATTCACATTATCCCTTTGCTATTTGAATAGAATTTGGCAGAGGTTTATCTGCAGAATGTATCATTTATCAGGGATCTTTCTGGATAAAGTTCCCTACCAGTCTAATATCTAAACACCACACCTTCAGTACCTGGTTGTTCAATGTCAGAAAAGATCTATACAGAGAATTTGAGAGAACCCCTTAACCAGTCAAGGGTAATATTTTTTTATTACAGACATACATAATATCTTTTAGGAAAAAAACAACACCACCATCTGGTAAGCACTGGGTTAACTGCAGAAGTCAGCAGGACTTAACAGAGTGTTCCTCTTTCCAGCACACGAAGGCCAGATACAGCATACTTCAGTGAAGATTTCTGTCCATGCTGGAAGTGGATTGTTTGGATGCTCTGGAGGCCTTCCTGCAGAGGTAACTCCTTCACTCCTTTTTGAGGGGATTTGAAAGAGGTCAGCAGCACCTTTCCAATCACTTCATCATTCACAGACATATTACAAACTGTCAAACCATTTGGTGAAAGAAAAAAACTTCTTCAAGTTTGTCGGCATTTTTGTGCCATCTTGCCAGCTCTCCCTCTTTGTTGTTTGAGACTGATCCCACCTGCACTCTCAAAAGTCAAATTTCTCAGTCTAAATTGGGAAGCATCTCCCATACTTTTCCCAAATTCTTGACAGGTTTGTAGCTGTGCTAGTCCTGTGATGTCATTGCTTGTCTTAAGGCTACTTCAAAAACTATAGTATCTGACATAAAAACATGTGTGCCTGTACCAAATGCCTCCACCCACTATCAAGCTTCCACAGACTCTTCAAAACAATGATATTGTCTTGTCAGTGAAGGCAGGAAAGCAGCAGCACAATGATAGATTGCAGAAAGAGCAGCTGGCTGCAAGTGAGCCAAGGGGAAGGATGCCACTCCTTAGCACTGGACCTATAGCAAGAAGCCAAACAAAAGAAGAAAATCCCAAGCAGCAAACCCCAGAACTCACCACCAGCAAAAATAAGTCCAAAGGAAGTAACTCTCTAATCCAAGTAAATCCCTTCCCAACCTTTATTCCCCATTGAAATTATTTCTTTGTGAATGTCCTGTGTCCTTGGGAGAGAGATGGTGATCTTTCTGACTCTTCCCCAGAACTACAAGGGAGAGCAAGGTTCTCACAGTAGCTGCGCTGTTGCCATCACTCTTATTTCTCACCCTCACACAACAGAATTCTCATGCTAAAAAGCAAAACAAAACAAAACTAAAAACAAACCTGAAACAACCAACCCATCCCCCCGTCAAAAAAACAAACCATAAAACCCCCCAACCCAATCCAAACCAAACCAAAAAACCCTACACGTCAAGTATTTGCAAACTAACCGCTGAAACTTTTCAAGGGAATGAAGCCCTGAGTAATCTGTTCTCCAGAAGGAAGACACAGGTTCCGGTTCTGCACCTTCATTCTGCTGCTCATTTTGTGGAAGTCAGTTGACTGTAGAAATTGAGCTGTGCTTGAATTGTTTATGCCTTCCTCCTAGCTGAGCGCTGTGTATTCACAATTGTATTTTAAAATGTAGCTTTCCAGGGTGTCTCATGTCTGGATATTCTCATAAGAAAATAAGAAGTGGCACAGCCACATTTTACATGGTGCTGTGGTCAGGTTAATAAATCTTGCAAGCTTTCCAAATAGTAGTATGTTTGTGTGCTTGAGCAGGACTTGCAACCTCAAGCACAATGTCATCTTAAATATGTAGCTTCTGCATCTTCAAAGATTTGCATCCAGCCAGCTGAAAACATGCAGTGACCAGGCTCATTTTCATCTGTAGAATACAAAGTAAGGTACTCTAAAAGATTTGTATTTGTGCCAAAAATATGTACACAGAAATGGTAGCTATATTTCCAAGTTTTATGTTTGTTTTTCAGTGAGCTAACAAAACTGGCTTTGTTTTAAAATCAGCAACCATGTCTATAAAAATGTATGATACACCAGAAACACATTAAAATAGCTTTATATGAATGCACAGTATGCCTCCAAAGATAATGCTAACAGTGTGCCTTCTGCACATAATCTTATTTGCATGAAGGACTAGCAGAATTCTGGGTTTTGTGATCATATACATGGTGGAAAATTGACCAGATTAATGTTCTCTTGACAAACTGAGATTTCAGGTACACTGATTAGTGATTTAAGGACCAGTGCAAACAAATCCTATGTTTTTACCTGGCAGTGAAATGGCTTTGTACCTGTAAAACAGGAATTAAATGTAGGCTGTATTTGTAGGGTATTGAGGATAGAAATAAGACAAAGGCAATCAGTAATTTTGAAGCATTGCTAGAATGTTTTCTATACCCAAACTCAACCACAAACCACAGGAAAATGTATTTTTAAACTTTCTTAAGAAGTGCAGCATGCCCTATTTCTCAGGGGAAGGAATCTGGCTCAGCAGCTTTGTTCTATAGCAGTTAGATTGCTGCCAGTAGCAAGGAGCATTCTGAACCACCCAGCAGTTAACAAAGAGGCTGCCTTGAAGGGAGAGGCTGGCTATGCTTCCTGATGAGAGGAAGCTACCTTTTGTTACTTGAAAGCGGTTTTCACGATTTTCATGTGTTTGGGCAGAAATATACCCAGAGTTTTCTTCCCCTGGAGAAATTTCCTTTCTTGTGAAGTTGGAAGATTCCTTAATTCAGGTGGACTAAGAGAAACTAGCTGTGAGGAGTCCAGAGATTTCAGTAAAACCTCATTCACATGGAAATTATTTGGAATTCATAGAAAGTGCAGGGCAATTACCTTGCCAGTTTTTGGACCTAACCAAACTGAAGAGACCTCAAGGCACTGATCCCAGTCCTAGAGAATGGAGTTTAGCTAATAGTGCCAGTGGTGATTTTTGATCAACCTCTCCTTGCTCAAATTAGGCAAATCCATGTTTCCAGAATCTGAGAGACCGGTTGCAGTCAAGACAGGGTAAGAACAAGAACATTTTCCCATAATGAACAGAAAACCTGCACTGACCTCCAGAATGAGCTACTGGCAGGAGCAAACAGAAGCTTTTGCCTCTTCAGTTTACTGTATTTGAGACATGGAGATTGGTTTTGTAATTACTTAGTACTGGTGTTGCCATAATGCAACATTCATGTACTCTGGAGTTCCTAGTATCATTCCGAGGTGATAATTTGCTCACCTTGAGAAAGGTGAATTAAAGATTTAATAGAGTAAGCTTTCTAGATGTTCTACTGGCAGTGCTAATTTTCGGTGGGAAAGAAGGAAGCTTTCAATTCTTTCTAAATTAAGGAAGACAATAGATCTGAAGGAAAGAACTGTTAGTAATTCTGTGGTGTAGGTTTTGAACTTTACAGTCATATAGTTTACTACTTTGAGGACAGAGATCAGAAATCCACAGTGTGGTTTCAAAAGCTTCTTTGAAGTGACATTTGACTCATGTGGTTACTGCTACTGGTTTTGTTGCTTAAACTATCTAAGTAGATTTACTTGTAAGTAATTTCTTAAAACGCAGTCTCCCCTATAACACCTACAAAAAAACCCAGAAGAAATAAGTATTAAGAGGGAAAAATAATACTAAAGAATCTAATTATACTTAGTAAGATAGAAAGATATGGAAACTGTCTTAACGACGTCTTTCCCAGTTATTTAAAAAGGAGAGAATATTGAAACCCAAAAAAATCCCTGTTACTGCTTCAGGATTTAGGACTAGTGTTAAGAGGGGGAAAAATTGAGGTTTTAAGGATTTGGAGAATAAATAATATATCTTATTTCTGAAAATAAATCAATGCTACTATCTGTGCTGCATATGGTAGAACAAGAGCATGCTGTAGGATGTTTAGTGAAAGAGAACAATGTAACATAATGCTTTTGTATGTCATGTTGGTACTGGTCCCCTGTCTTAAAGCTGGTGACCCAGTGACACCTTGGCCCAGGAAGAGACAGTACCATTCATTGCTAAATAAATGACACTAGTAAAATTCCATTTGGTGAGATTGTTTAATTCTGACTTTGCTATATAAAAGTGTAACACATATATGTATATACATTATAACTTGAGTATTCAACTTCTTCCTCACTTCCTGCACATGGAAGCCCACTGTCTGCATATTAGTCCACTGTCCCATGAATCAATTTTGTCGCCACATTCTGTTTCTTCCTGGAAAAATAAAATCAAAGTTGCTGTCTAAATTTTAAACTTCCCTGTCTTCGCTGCATGTTTTTCAATATATAAAGAAAATCTTAGCCTCCATGTATGTTTACCCACAATAAGTAAAATTCCAGAGCAATGCTTTTAGTCAGAATTTAGAAAGAAGTTTTTGATGGTTTCCTACTTTAAAACAATTGGTTAACATGAGGGCTAGGCAAGCTAAGAGAGTTTGTGGTGCTTTTGCAAACTACAAAGCCAGCTTGCTTCTCCATACCACACAGAGAGGAAGGAAAAGCATTTGTGTGGCAAGAGGAAGGGAATAGGCAGGAACTAGCAGATAAACCCAACCAAGAGTAACAGGAGCATTAGACATCCAAAACGGTTTCGGGGCCCCTTCTGTCCAGTGTATATGATCTTCCTCTGAGAGCTGACAAAGCCTGCCCTATCCCTCCTATCTGCACATTTTGCTCCAGGGTTCTAGGAGGTTAGGAGTAACTCCAGCCAGAGCCAGGGTACCCAGCAGCTGAGCAATTAAATGAGATGGCTGAGTGGGTGACTTTGAATGTGTGTCACACACCGAGGGGGAGGTTAGCAGGGTGCGAGGAGAGGTGGAATTAAGAGCAAGCTCAGGAAACATGTCTTGTTCCAATGACATTTTATAGGTGTGGCAAAGTGCTTGTTTATGTAGTCCAGAGGCAAGAATGGGAAATATCCCAGCTGGCAGGGACTGTTCCTTCATAGGCACAACAAACAACTAGCAGAATTGTTATGATCAAATACATAGGAAAATCCCTGAAAATGAAGGTGAATATTTGTATAGATCCATGCACACATTCCGTATTTTAAAAAATATTATTATTTTAAGTGCATGCCATATGGACATTTGAGGGTTTCCTGCTAATGATATATATATACTGTCTGTGATCATTACCCTGGAACAGGAAAATTGGAACTTATAAAGGATTTTGTTAATAAGCCTTTCCTAAATGACACTTTTATAATCCACCTCTCAAAGGATTACAGTGCCAACTTTGTTGTGAGGCAGATGGTAGTGAAAAAGGTGGATGTGACTCTGATCATTTAGCAGGGAAATTAATTTATGTGGTACTAACCAGCCTCCAAATTGGGTTTATTGGTTCATTACAGTTTCTCCAAAACGCCAAAGCTTTATGTTTTAAAGAAGCTGAAGGTTATTTTCAGGATATTTGAGAGAGAGAGAGAGACACAGAGAGACAGAGGAGAAAAGAGGAGAAAATTGACTGAATCACTGAAGATGTGTCATTAAAGGTAAGATAACAGCTTGTATGCAACTTTGAATGAAGGACTTTGCAGATCCGCCAGTGAAAAGTTGAGGAAATTCTCCTGTCTGGTAGTAAAACACATATTTTTCCATCCTTGACTGCTCTAGCATGAATGTTCTAAGATTATTAGCATTGTGCTTTTGGCATGGATATATCTTCATTGAACAAAGTAAATGAAATGCACCATGGCCTAGCTCTACAGAATATAGATATTTCCCAATTTCTTTTTATAAACCAAAAATTTAGTCTTCCATGTAGCAGAATAACTCTATTTTGTATACTAAAGAGATCAAATTCAGAATGAAAGTTGAACAGAAAAATGTAGATAATACTTTACATTGCAGAATTTTATGTCAGAAAGGTAATCACAGAATCACACAATCACAGAATATTCTGAGTTGGAAGGGACCCACAAGGATCATCAAGTCCAACTCTTAACACTGTCTCCCTGGCGGGAATCGAACCCGGGTCTCCCACACGCCAGGTGGGGACACTTACCACTGTACTAAAGTGGATTCACCCTTGTTTTTACCACCACCTGTGACAGTCTGTGACACACAGTTGTCTTGAGGATGATTAGGAGCTTTTGGTATCAGCCTGGCTTAGGAAACAATAGTGTTCCTAGATCTGAGGCTTTAAACTTCATTGCTTCACTTCCTTCAAAGTAATTATTTATGCTTTTAAATTACGTACTTGAAAAGGATTTTATGTAATGCATTGCAATACATGCTCTGATGAGATTTGTAAAAATTCCTTGAAATTTAGTCTTGAAGTTTTATTAGGGCACTGTAGTCAAATGTTGTCTTTAATAATTTTTTGACACTTCCTGGAATATGTTGCAACCACAAGACCAATAAAACACTAGTCTGTCACTTGGTTTTAGATCTCTTTCCTTACACTCACTGAATTAATGACCTGTGTTGGAAGGGATCTTAAAGATCACCTAGTTCCAATCCCTCTGCCATTTGCAAAGGCACTTTTCACTGGACCAGGTTGCTCAGATCTCCATCCAACCTGGCCTGGAAGACAACTATTGGGTCACCCTGAAGCTCCTCTCCAGTCTAAATACTTCCTATTCTCTCAGCATTTCCTCACAGGAGAAGTGCTCCATCCCTGTGAACATCTTGGTGGCCCTCCTCTGGACTTGCCCCAACAGGTGGATGTCCTTCCTCAGGGCTGGATGCAGAACTCAAAGTTGTGTCTCAACAGTGTTTAGTTTGTGTTTAACTTAGTCAAAATTATTTGAGCAGTATAAAATGAATTTTAAATAGATTTTTTTCAAGAACAAGTAGTATTTTAGTCTTCCTATTCTCATCAAAATCATTTTTTTTCTAACTTCATGGAGTGTAGACTTAAAAAAATATTAGAAGTTTGTATCCGGACACACCGGCACAGAAGCACAAGTCATGATGTGGGTAGCCAGATTAGGCTAACTCCTTCATATCTGTTGGATGGGCTTTTTATAGATCCTACACTACAACCTGGAATTTGCAGGATGCACATAATTGCACGTTCCACTTGAAACCGGAGCACCTTGTTTTCATTCTGTGAGCTGATATTCATCAACTGAACAAGAATCTTAGAAAATTGTCAAAAGCAACAGCAACACGCTGATGGCCAGAAACCTGAGGTTTTGTGGCTTTTGAAGTTTGGGGGAGGGGCTACTTATATGTATTCTCAGGTGACTTGAGCTTCCTTTTCAAATAATGAATAAAAATTTCTGATGCTTTTTGGAAGTGGGAATGTTGCATAGATGCTCATATGTGTATTTTAATACGTTTCATGGTATTAGAAGGATAAAATGTTTTTCCTCCAGTCCTACTACAGGACACAGGTGTGGATCAAAGTAGCTGAGATGGTCCAGATATATTGTGTTCCTAAGCACAAGAATTTCTTCCCTGGAAGAAGCTGGTTAAGCTTTCCTTTCAATTACAGCCTAATTCTTCCATCGTTTATGCCAAAGACTCTCTACCTGTTACAGTTGCTTGACTTCTTTCAAATATCTATATGATTGTAAATTTTGAAAGGCAATTAGTGACAAAAGAATTACATGTAAAATATGATGGAATGAAATGGAGCAAGGAAAGAGAACGTTTTCCAATAGTGCTACTGGATTGTGCAAAGCTGTAGGAGTCCAGTGATCTGAATAAAATGCAGGTGTGGTGGACAAGGGCTGCATGAGCACATCTTGCAGCATTAGTTGCCCTGACAGTGAAATGAGTGTGAATTTTACGTACTCAGAAAAACTAATGCCCTCCTGCATACCCAAGACATGCCACAAGTGGGAAGTGGAAACTTTTATGTTTTATGATTCCTCACTAAGCGTTATTCAAAAACTTTATGCACAGACACTACTAATTAGTCTTTCTTACAGAAGGCAGCTACCAAATCAGAAGATTCTGAAGCTGATATTAAATTTTGTGCAAAAATATTTAATAGGGAAAAAAATAAATGTTTCAATAACCTAGGCTGGTAGGTCCTGAGTGTTTTACTTTTGCAACCTTACTGAGGATTGCTGGTCTTGGTTTTCTATCAGACTATCATAGGTGGCTGAGAAGTAAGTTCTGGAGCTTTCTTTGGGGTCACAACCTCCAGAGTAAAAAAAAACAGGTGCTGGTATCCATAGCACAGGCTTATGTGGCAATACTTCTATTATATTAAAGATTATCAACTCAACCTACTAGTACTTTGAAGGAGAAAAGCAAGGGAGGAGAACACTTGTTTTTTCCAGATGGAGACATTGTGGTTCTCTCTTTCCAGACCAGAACTAGAAGTCCTGTCAACATGAAATGTGTCACAGAACTAACCAGAAAACACAATTTCCTTCCATATCAGCTCTTGCCATCACAACTTCATGCTTCTTTCCCAGATCAGAATATTTTCGCCTTACCATTGTCAAAAAAACCTGCAGGATGAGACTTAAAAAACCCCACTTATTAATCTAAAGTAATAATTTTAAAAAGCAAAGAAGAAAACATTTTTTTTGGTTCAGAAAATACTTCTCCTCTCCTCCTTGCCTATAATTAAAAGCTGACTTTGATGCTAAGATCTGAGTCTCTTCAGGTTTTAAGGTGGTCCAGTGACCAGGAACCAAAATACAATAGATAATGGTTTACACTTTCGGGTGGAAGAAATGCAAATTAAAGGGCCTGGTACATTAAATGCTTCAGGCTTTCTGCTTCCCCTAAGTCTGTGGCAGTTGCAATTGCTCACTGCCTACAAAAGATGAGTGGGCCTAGGATACCCTGCTTTGAGATTCCCATGGGAACATTTTGTGGGATAATATAATTGATTTGATATCGAGTGTGAACCCTCTGGATTGCAAAGTCTACACACTCTTTCTAAATATCATTCCTTTCCTGTTGAAATGCTAATCACAGGTTCACAGGTTATTCCGAGTTGGAAGGGACTCACAAGGATCATCTAATCGAACTCCCAAGCAAGCACCCACCCAGGAATTGAACCCACAAGCTTGGAGCCATGGGCACCACACTCCATCCATCTAACCCTCCCATTGTCTAGACCATGTCACTGAGTTCCTCATCCAGTCTTTTCTTAAACACCTCCAGAGGTTGCAACTCCACCACCTCCCTGGGCAGACCATTCCACTGAGGGATCACTCTCTCTGTGAAAAAGCTCTTCCTAACATCCAGTCTAAACCTCCCCCGACGTACCCTAAGGCCATGTCCTCTTGTTCTGGTTCTGGCAGCCTGAGAGAAGAGATTTACACTCATCCAACTGCAACCTCCCTTCGGGTAGTTGTAAACAGCAATGAGGTCACCTCTGAGTCTCCTCTTCTCCAGGATGAACAGTCCCAATTCCTGCGGTTGCTCAGTCCAGACCACACTTTTCAAAGTATTCTAGTAGACGTTGCCACCCATGTTTTAAGTGACCATTTGAAGGATGGTAAATGCAGACTTTTGAAGTATGACAACCTTTTATTTAAGAAGACTAAAAGGCCGAGAGGATTGGGATTGTTCAGCCTGGAGAAGGGAAAGGTTTGGAATGCCATAATTGCAGCCTTCCAGTACCTGAAGATGGAGATAGCAAGAGCACTGCAACAGGTTGCCCAGAGAAACTGTGGATTCCCCACCTCTGGAAGTGTTGGATGGATTTCTGAGTAACCTGGCATAGTGGAAAGTATTCCTGCTCATGACAGGGAGGTTGTAACTGGGAGACCTCTAAGGTCCANTTTTTTTTGGTTCAGAAAATACTTCTCCTCTCCTCCTTGCCTATAATTAAAAGCTGACTTTGATGCTAAGATCTGAGTCTCTTCAGGTTTTAAGGTGGTCCAGTGACCAGGAACCAAAATACAATAGATAATGGTTTACACTTTCGGGTGGAAGAAATGCAAATTAAAGGGCCTGGTACATTAAATGCTTCAGGCTTTCTGCTTCCCCTAAGTCTGTGGCAGTTGCAATTGCTCACTGCCTACAAAAGATGAGTGGGCCTAGGATACCCTGCTTTGAGATTCCCATGGGAACATTTTGTGGGATAATATAATTGATTTGATATCGAGTGTGAACCCTCTGGATTGCAAAGTCTACACACTCTTTCTAAATATCATTCCTTTCCTGTTGAAATGCTAATCACAGGTTCACAGGTTATTCCGAGTTGGAAGGGACTCACAAGGATCATCTAATCGAACTCCCAAGCAAGCACCCACCCAGGAATTGAACCCACAAGCTTGGAGCCATGGGCACCACACTCCATCCATCTAACCCTCCCATTGTCTAGACCATGTCACTGAGTTCCTCATCCAGTCTTTTCTTAAACACCTCCAGAGGTTGCAACTCCACCACCTCCCTGGGCAGACCATTCCACTGAGGGATCACTCTCTCTGTGAAAAAGCTCTTCCTAACATCCAGTCTAAACCTCCCCCGGCATACCCTAAGGCCATGTCCTCTTGTTCTGGTTCTGGCAGCCTGAGAGAAGAGATTTACACTCATCCAACTGCAACCTCCCTTCGGGTAGTTGTAAACAGCAATGAGGTCACCTCTGAGTCTCCTCTTCTCCAGGATGAACAGTCCCAATTCCTGCGGTTGCTCAGTCCAGACCACACTTTTCAAAGTATTCTAGTAGACGTTGCCACCCATGTTTTAAGTGACCATTTGAAGGATGGTAAATGCAGACTTTTGAAGTATGACAACCTTTTATTTAAGAAGACTAAAAGGCCGAGAGGATTGGGATTGTTCAGCCTGGAGAAGGGAAAGGTTTGGAATGCCATAATTGCAGCCTTCCAGTACCTGAAGATGGAGATAGCAAGAGCACTGCAACAGGTTGCCCAGAGAAACTGTGGATTCCCCACCTCTGGAAGTGTTGGATGGATTTCTGAGTAACCTGGCATAGTGGAAAGTATTCCTGCTCATGACAGGGAGGTTGTAACTGGGAGACCTCTAAGGTCCATTTCAACCCAGGCCATTCTATGATTCTATGAAGTCAGATCTGTTTAAAATGGTTTGATTTACTTAAAAGACCTTATCCAAGAACTTTTTCAGTGAGGTTCCTAAAACATTCTTGCAGTAATCACCACAGCAATAAGGTGTACTCACTGTTTCACATCACATCATTTAAGCATGTGGTCCAGCAATGTTTGTCTCTGGTTGCCGGAGATAGAATTAATGTTTCTCTTTTCACTTTACGGTGTTCCATATCTGGATGTCTGAACATCCAAGAAAGATATGCAGAATGAGATGGGTACCTTGCTAATGATGTAGGGAGCCCTGTGCAGCACATTAGAGCAGTTCTTTGTAGAGTCACCCTCTTTGTTGTCACTGGTGATTTGATAGAGCTAGTGGGATTAGTTTTATCAAACTACATAATTTTCACTGGATTAAGCCCAGTTCCTGAAGTGCCCTTGACTTTTCTTAGCACTACAGTCCATCATGAGGCATGTTTTGGGAGGATTATATGGTTCACGACAGCACATGATTGGAACCTGCTTCTTGTGCAGGTGCTGTACTTCAATATCACCTGTCAGTCTACCCGAGAAGGCAAAGTGTTGGCTGCTACTGGGACCACAGACCAAAATGGTTCTGCAGGACCCTATCTGATATCTTGAAGTGCTGGCAGTGAGCAAACACTAAAGACCCCGGCTGGCACCATGCCATTTGCTTTCCCAGAAAATCTTAGCAATCTCTACTCTTCCTAGTATTCTGCTGTTCTGCTATTACGATGCTATATTAGCAGCCTGTAGTTCCTTGTGATTTTAGCAATATCCATATTAGCTCTTCCCCCATCCCACTATTGCTTCTGTCCTGGTTCAAAATCACAGAGCTGGTAATTGTAGCTCTGAAGTTAATTTTGCTTCCTTAACCCCAAGAAAGAGTATTAATGATGCTTTTATTTTATTTTTTTTTTATTGTTGGGGACATATATTATCAAAATCCTTAAACCTGAGTATTTATTTACCTTGGTATATAAGGTTGACTGTTTGCTGACATTATGAAAGACATGGGAGTCTATTTGTTAGTGAGGGGTTTTTGTATGTATCCTGGCTTCATTAAATGGGTTAAAGTGAAATAAATTCTTGACTGTCAATCAGCCATTGTCTTGGTTCATTACACAACCCATTTCTTGAGGCTCACCACAGCAGGAATTGTTTTCATCTTTGTTCCGCTAATGGAACCTGATTTGGAAAAACTCAATGGAAGTCATTTAGGGAGCCTTAGCTTCAAATGAAAAATATGAAACAATTTATTTCCCAGTGGGAAAAAAATGTGGGTTGAAGAAAGAAAAAGGCAGTGAAAGAATGAAATGCAGATAGATATAGAATCACAACTCAGTCCAGAGTGTGGGAGCCTAAAACACTGCAGGAGTAATCCATGTAATGAACCAACAGTCTGAGAAACCCACAGGGAGTTTCCAAAACATTTTCTCTTTAGAGAAGATAAAAATAATTTCCATAAGAATTATAGTCAGGGACTTATAACCAACACAAAAATTGTATAGCATGTTTTCAGCTAACTGTTTCTCCAGTGTGATTGAATAGAAGTTGGTAAAGCCCTTCTTTCAGATAAAGGACTCTGTTCTGGAGCTCACACAGCAGAACTATTCTTAAGTCCTGTTATCACCACCCTAAAAAGGCTTGCTCTGTCTATCTAGTATCTTCATACAGTATGACAGTACCACTACAATGTTGTAGGTTTTTTTCTGAATTATGCTCGACAAATAATTCATGACACTTAAAAAAAAATATTACCAGTAATAAAACTTTTCTCTCCTAATAAATTTCCCACATGCTATTCTATGGTGGTTTATTTCAGATTTTTGTTATTCAATATTTCTTAGAATATGGGGAGCATCAGAAGCAGGACATTTACTATTTGCAATTCATTTTATGGCTATAATATTTTTTAGGGTCATGGCTATTCAGCACTGTAGCATCAAAACTCCTTGCGTCAACAAATTTTTGCTTTCAGGGATTAATTCTCAGGAAAAAAAGGAAAACATCACAATTCTAAAGATTATAAAATTATGGTTAAATGGTTGCATTATTACTAGTGAAAACAAAGTGTAGCATACGGTAAAACTAGGTTGTCAAGTGCTTAATCCATTATTCTTCCGAAGTCTATGTATTACAGAATCACAGAATCACAGAATACTACGAGTTGGAAGGGACCCACAAGGATCATCTAGTCCAACTCACCATCTAACACCCGTACAGAGACCGGACCCACACCCCAGGGCTGTGAACATANTGGAAGCGCTGAAAAGAGCATGTAGTGTAGCCGGAATTTAAAAACTGAGCAGATAGGTCAGACATAACTGTTGGTAAAAGCAAGGCCATGAACACTGAAATATTTTAATCTTTCTCTTAAGGTGGTGTTTAGAAACCATGAAACACCCTACCAAAAAATCATCCATATTCTCTGCACTGCTTTCTGGTCAATGCATTTAATACCAGGCAGTAATTTTTCCAGGGTCAAAAATAATTGAATTTCTCCATGTCTAGCTCCACCACTGGACTGACAAATCTGATGCTGAAGTTCCACTCCCGCGGTGAGGGCCTTTTTGCAGCAATTCATACCAGGCAAAGTCTTTCAGTGTTTCTTTGGACCATGACAACACCAACAATCTCCCCAGACACCAAGTTTCTGCATTCAGCAAAATCCAGATGGATTCAGAGTTGAGGATACGAGATAATTAACCTTGAAATCTGTTTCCATCCACCTACTTTGAAGTGCCATATTCACAAATGCCTGAGAATACAGGTAGAAATACTTCTTAAAACATGAGGAAATACTTTCTGTTGCTTAATGGAACCAAGGTCATTCACTCCAGAGTACCTGCTGTAGCTGTGGAAAGATATGTTGCCTAAGGGTTTGAACGGAAGGAGAGAGTTTGCAAAACACACTTATACTGGTATTAATAGAATACAGCCAGATGGTGCAGTCATCAATAATCTAAAAATATCCCTGGTGCACAGTCAAAAGCAAAGTAGCATGAAAATTAAAGTAAAAAAATTATACTCACCAATAATGTCCTAAAAAACCTTTAATGGCAACTTACCCCGTGTTTCCTGAAAGGTCGATGTACAGAGACAGTGAAAGCCTTTTGGTGTGAGGACTCATTGAAAGAGAATTTTACAGTTACCTGACTGATTTTATTGCTGTGCTCTTATGCCACTATTTTAAGTATTTATTCTAACTCAGTTGGACCAAATTCTTGTTAAAAACATAAACTCATCCGCTTGTATACCTGGCCCTCTAATGAGTCAAAATTCCTATGACAAGCCTGATTCATCACTCTTGTGTGGGTTTTGGTTTTGTTTATGCGCCCTTGTGCAGAATAGCCAAGAATTAACCATTCTCATCCAGTCCTGTTTGTTCTAATATTGACAACTGTCTAAGATACAGTGGTAATCAAAATAATTTTCATCAAAATATCTGTATTTATATTTATAAATAAAGCTATGAAATATCATTGCTAGTATATATGTGATAGTTACTTAATCGATATATATATATATACATGTATTTGTAAGCAGTGATATGCCCTGACATCTGCATTGAAATAATTCTAGTCCTTAGCTGTTACATTTTTGCATTGTTATTAGCCTCTCTATATAAGACTCTAGTTGATAGCTGGATGAAAGAAGGTAAAATAAACATTATGTATAGCAAACGTTTATTTAAATGTTTATTGAAATCATAATAAGATTATTATAGACATTTATGAGCAAATAGTCCACATTTAAGTCTTAGCTATTAGTTAATTCAGGCTTTAAATTTAGTAGTATGAACTAGAGAAAAAAAAATTAAACACACGTTTTTTAAAACCCTTACCTGGACATAATCTAGAGTTTTAATTTTCTCTCTTTTCTCTGGGTCTAGGGGAGGAAGCACTACCAAAAATGAATCAATTTTCTTTCTGCTAATCCCAAAGCAAAGGGTTGATACAGTACATTTTAATTTTGTGCACATAAGCTGTTTCTCTCTAACTTAGTCTTTTTATAGTACATGTCAAAAGGCAAGTAGAATGGTTTTTGTTGGTGTTTTTCATCCCCCCACAGGTATTCCCTAACAATGAATTTGGGAATCTTTGTTCTGTACAAAGTCAAACACCTCCTGTATGCCTTCAGAGATCTACATGAACAGGCTCTGTAAAAGAAAGAGAACATGGAATTTCTTAGGGCATGTCAGCTTTCATGAGACTGAGCATTTCTTCAGTTATGAGAAAAGCAAATGAAAAAAGACATGGCAGGAAGTTATACTTGTCAAGTGGAAGAAATAGCACAACTGCCTGCCACAAAGCCACCTCAGCCCCAAGACTGCCTGTATGACTCATCGAGAGGATCACAGAATCACAGAATCACAGAATACTAGGAGTTGGAAGGGATCCACAAGGATCATCTAGTCCAACTCACCATCTAATGCCCGTACA
Source organism: Pitta sordida (assembly GCA_013390025.1). NCBI lineage: Eukaryota > Metazoa > Chordata > Aves > Passeriformes > Pittidae > Pitta > Pitta sordida. The sequence continues at coordinate 80,686 of WEKX01020573.1, read as the reverse complement.
GAGACCGAACGCACACCCCAGAGTGGTGAACATAAACCTAGATCCCTCACAGGCGCACAGACAGCTCAAATCAATAGTGCTTGAAATGGTGATGTACAGGAAAGACTTGATTAATCTTCAGAGCAGGAGAATATCTAACAAAAGTTTTCCTTGTTTTGGGAGGTTTGTTTTCTTGTTTGTAATTTCTTTGTCTTGCCTCACTTTGCTCCTATGTTCTGTACTAACAACCTACTCACAAATTCCCCTTCTACAAAGCAGCTCTGTCTTGGGCTGCAGGAGAGAACAGAACATCTTGTTTTGTCAGGGGTGGCTTTACTAAAGTATCAAAAAAAGTTATGATTTTAGGGAGAGTAGACATCACGAAAGTGAGAAGGAGATTAGGATGTGATTTCAGGGCACTCTAGAGATGGACATGTTGAATATTCCTGTACATGACTATAAGGGGTGCCCAAGTTACTAAATAAGCCCATTTTTAAAATGCTTAAGAGCTGCTGCTAAGAGAAGCATTTGAAGGAAATGGGGAGATATACAAAGGCTACTTTTGCTCAGTGGAGCAGGCAACTACGAAACACTAAAACATGGTGTTCTGCTCACCTTCAGGTTTCACTACAGGGGTGTATTAGATCAGAAACAGTTTTAAAAGTGAGATTTGTTCTGTTTTTTCATAATGTAACCAACACCTGAATCTAGCCCAAATTTATAGAGTTCTTTCAATGATCTCCAATAAATACTTCTGGGAATTATACTTCTTTTTCTCCAAAGCTATTAATTCGTATTACCATTTCAGACTAGGAAGGAAGACCCCTAGATCATGCTGAAGACAGAAGACTAGCGGGAACTGAAATGAAGGTAAAACATAATTTTTGTAGACGTTTTTTTTCTTATGCAAAAATAAGACCTGAGGTGTTATGAATGTTCTTACAGTACAATACTTCAACAGTTATAAAACACCTGAGACTTTTCTGTAGCATCACCCAAGAACACAATTCAAATGGCTAAGATATCCTCATTACCAAGATCCTGTATTCAAATGCCCACACCCATCAGAGCTACTTAGAAAACATTTGTGTTTATATGTTGAAAAAAATTAGAAGGAGTTTTGGATCTTTTTTAAAACCAGTGAAAACCAATTGACTTAAAAGTGATTCACTGAAAACACCCGAACACCAATATGATTTGGGGCCTGGTTTATGCTTCCCTTTTATTTAGACAGATGGTGATAGCCTTATTTCTATGAATAATTTTTTATTCATGCACACTTCAGGAATAATTTCTGAAACTTAGTAGTAGTACTTGTGAAGGAAAATCACTTTTGAGCATCCAGCTTTTAAAGATAAATTTTCCAAAGCACATAAGTGACTTAGGATTCTACATTAATTTTCAAAAGTGATTTAAGCCCCCCCTAGCCTAGTTTCCTCACAGCCAACAAGATTTAGGATTTGAAGGGATTTATTTAGATGGTTTTCAGTATTGTTTGGCAGAGATGCACAACACAACTCCTCGACTGTTCACAGCTTGAAATTTCAGCACCAACTTGAGTGTCTGTTTGCAGCTTGGGATCCCTATACGGGAATTGCTAAGCTTGTAAGAAAGGGATTTTCAGCTTTTTAAGGCAAACAGCTGAGCAGGGAAGCTGCCTAAATTAGCCAGTAGTGCAAGACTGAAGACTGGGGCTTATGTATCTAAGCAACTCATGTGGTGCCAGTTTAGAGGTGGCTCCCCTCGCTCAGGATCCTTGGCTGTGAGCTCTCTGCTGGACGTGGACACTGCAGCAAAGTCGACTACTTATGCAGCCTGTGCCCTAGTTGTCAAAACCTCTGCGTGTCTTGAAGGCTATCTCTAGTGGGCTTATTCTATTGTTCTCACTGTCCCTCAGGTATCATGTTGGGGCTTTCCTTCTAGAGGAAGGAAACTCCCTCCTATGGAGTTGGAACTTTCCTTCTATCTAGAAGTGGCCTTGGTGCTGGGAGACATCATGCTTCAGGCATGCTGAGTACACTGCTGGATAGGTACGCACTAATAAACGAACAGTTTAGGTATCCAGGCTGAAACCCTGGTGTCAAGGCTTGCAGTATCTCTGCCTGAGGCAGGGCTCAGAGCAGCTGATTGCTGTGGTGCTGAAGCTATTAGGCTCATTTAAATATGTTGAATAGCAGCAGGTGAGAAGTTACCATTATTGATTTACACTGGTGAGTTCACTGTGACCTGGTTTTAAAACTCTCAGTGAAGCCTCATCAGGTGCATAGGTTGGTTATATGGTCTGACTCAAAGGAATTTGGTTATATGATCTGACTCAACTGAATTTATTTTCATAGTTGTTTATGCTGGGTTCCCTAAAGGTGATCAATATTACAGTATCACACCTGAATCTTACATGCCTTAAAAATCATGTATGCCTATCAGAATTACCTAATACCTAAATTCGCTTACAAACTTAGCCCATAACTTCCCTGAAACTCTAGTTTTTTTAATTGGAATGAGGTTGTTTTAAGTATTTGAACAGCAGTTGACAAGTTTGAACATTAAGTGATTATAAACATTCAAAAAACTTCAGAATTAACATCTTCTGAGTTAACTGTTGAGCTATTAACTATTGAGACAGCTGCACTTTCTATTTTAAACTTCTTTATAATGGAATATAGCTTTACTATTTTACAGTTTGCTTTGAAGTCCTGCCACCTATTGGTTTATCAGAGCAATGATCAGGCCGGCTGGATTTTTGCCTGTGAAACCACAAAGTAAAATGGATCTTACAATATCAAACCCCCAAGCAGTAAGAAATCTTAACAAGTGAGCAGAAGTAATTTAGCCCCTTTGCAATTGCCAGATTCAATTCAAATGGCTAAGATATCCTCATTACCAAGTGCTATATTTACACCCATATGGACAAGGCAATTTGCTAAACTTTAGTTTCTGTCCTTTTGAATTTAGAAAAAAAAATCCTCTTCAAAGATCAAAACACTGAAGCCCTGGAATCTTATTCAAAGGATTTGCAGACTACACTAGCAAAATGTGCATATGTTCTCTGATGCAAAACAGATTTTAAATATACAGATATGCATTCACTACATGTACCTCTTTTGAGCCAACTTGTGCATAAATAACTTATTTCATATCTGCAAACAGATCAATCACTTTGCCTGTATTTGCAAATGCCTTCTTCTGTGCCACTAACACACTGCACTGGGAGAATATTTTAGAATCCTTGTTTAGCTTACATTATCCTGGAACCACATTACTTTCAAGGTTCTTACTACAACACTAAAATGTTTTTATAATAGCAAAGGTATTTGAGGAGTGACAGCAGAGCACAGACAGAAGATAAGTTATATGAAAAGTGCAGGACAAAAGTCTTAAGCAACAACTGAAGCAGAAAAAAACCCTGGGTGAAAAAATTTATTTCTATGCCTTCTGGTACTGTGATACTTGAAGTTTTGTTATAAAAGTGAGGATTTTTCAAGATATAGCTGAACCTACTTTTAACCCTAGCTTTTCTTAAGGCTTTGTTTGGGAGATATTTTGCTCTTGGATAGTGATCTTTGTCTCCTCCTATACCTGATTTCTGCCTGGTATCCTTCGGGGTTAAATAAATCAGATAATCCCCTGAGAGAAGAGAATTGCAGCGGCTGAGGACTGGTCAGCTAGCCAGCGCCCTGCTTTCCCTGCTAATACCAAAGCAGCGTAGGCAAGTAACATTGTATAGAGGAATCAGTGATCAGCTTGCCACAGCTGCAACGTAGACTGTATAAAATAAGGCATCATTGTCAACATAGCTTGCCCTGACAGCTCAATCAAGTTGTGTTGTGCTGATTCATGCAAAAGGGTCTGCATGGACAAAAAAAATTTAAGAAAGGGACTTAAAAACATATCACCAACAAGAAACTTCCAATTAGTTAACCGTTCTTTAAATATTTGGGATAGGAAACTGCTTAATTCACAAGCCTTGCTGTCTTCTGTTCATTATTTTGTGTACCCAAAAGAATTCAGTAAAGTGCACTCCACACGATGACAGTGTGACAAGGGCCAATTTGTGAATAACTTGTCAACAGCTTGAATGAAACTCTAGAAATCCATAACAGGTGCTCGATAGCTATAATCGAGTGACAGATGGATTAGATACATGAAACCACAACAAACTGACTGAATGGGAGAGGGAGAGAGAACGAGGGTGAGAGTGGGGGAGGTTCATTAACTATAGAAGAGAGCAAAAATACATGAATTATTAAAGAAGCGGCATGAGCCAATTTGTGTGGATGCTTCCTGCTCATCTTCAGCAGGCCTGGGAAGAGGAGCTGCAATGCCAGCTACTACACATAGCAGCAATGGTCTAATATCATGACTTGAGGCAGGGATGTACCAGAGCTTGGCACCAGCCTTGATTGCAGAAATCACTGTTACATTTCAGTATACACATAAGAGCTGATTCAGCAGTGTACTTGAGTACAGACCCTGCTTTAAGAATGTGAATAGCACCATTAAGGTCAGCACAACAACTGTGTTTAACTCACACAAACACATTCAAGCATCTTGCTGAATTTTTGTTCTCTGTTGTGGGATATAAAATACAAAGGGATGAACCTCAGCTAGTATAAATTGTAATGTAAGACTGTCAAATACCTCTCAGGAACACCGGCACCAATGGACCAATGCTTCTCTATAGGCTTTAAGTGAAGGGTTGTCACCTTTGCCAATCCTAGGCACTGCAGACCTGTGCCTGTGCTAGCAAACTCAAACGGTCTCTCCCCAGAGCAAGAGGCTTCCTGCATCCACCCCAAGGACTTTTCTTGGTGGGAAACCCACAACATCATCAATACCAGATTTGCACTTTTCTATCCAAACAATGCTTCTCCACAGCATTTGTCAGCAACAAAAACCTTGACAGTTCTTTGGTTCTATAGAGTGACCTATCATTTTTTTTTCCTATCACAAATCTTACTGAGCCTAGTATCTTCCTTTGGAGAAAAAATTGTGGAATTTTGGAACCTTTTAGAAGATGAACAAAATACCATTCCTAAAGTTTCAGGTGCGAGAACAAGACTTGGTGTTGATAAAAAAACACTAGTAGATTGATTTGTATTTCTCTTCACCATCAATGTAATGTAAACACATGGACTAAACTACTAGTTAGAAAAGAAATATGTTTGTAGTCATTAATGTGCCAGAAACCCTTGTGATAATAAAATGCAGCCATTTTACAGTAAGTTATAGGATTGGACTCCTGACATAATTTAAACTTGTTCTTATGTTTTATGATACATATACTCACTCCTGCCACAGTCCAGACTGCTCTTTTACCTCGGATGAGTCTGTTCTCTGTGGTTGTGTGGGCACTGATCCCCAAAACATCTCACTAGAGAACTTATACTCTCATGTGAACATTGAAACAGTGAATGCAATGTGTCAGAATTAACCCAAGGGAGGCACTTGAGTGCCTTTCAGCTTGTAGCAATGAAAAAGCAAGTTGAGCTTATAGATCCTGAATGTATGGAGGAGGCAGTCCTGCATATAAGGATAATGCATTAAAAAAATCCCAATTTATTTCATTTGAGCTCTTCTTTATAGTTTTTTTCTGCAGTGCATAGCTGCTTGCTTTCATTGCGAGAAAGGTTTCGTTCTTTCTTGTTTGGTTTTTTTTCCTGGGCTGCAATGACATTCATGTTATATCATGTTATGTGACCAAGAGGCTGAAAGAGCATAACATGAGAGGTGAAAAGATCATGAGCTCTGATAAAGATACTTAGCTGTCACCATACCACAGTGGTCAGTAATGATGGTATAATGGCTAATGCCACTGCTTAGCACAGAGCAGGCAGGCACATGTAGCAAGCAATAAAAGCATATTAAAACAAAATACAGATCTATAGACAATCAATTGTATTTCTGTCCCTGGAAGACTGTGTACCTAGGGTAGTTAACCATTGCTTCTTATAGAAGCAAAACTAAGACTGGAGAAAGTTTTCTTCTTAGTAAGTGAATTTCCTATTCTCTTTCAGATCAGACTAAATATTCCTCTCTTTTGACTGAGAAACCTATTTTATGTATATTAGCTTTGGATCTAGCAGTATTTCTCTGTTCCAAAGTTAAAAACCCAATCTGATTGCGTGCTCTTATGTCTATGCCTCCTTTGTAATGCACGCTGTAATTATCACCATGTCGAGAATTTTGCCTGTCTACTCCACAGCTGCTTGTGGGTGAAACAGCAACTCTATGTGAGCAAGTACACAGATGTTCAGCTATTGAATCACTTCTTTACAATCCAGACCTGACAATAATTAGGATGTCAGTGATCTCCATGCATCTGATCTAGTGTTGGCGTTCTTATTTTGAGAAATCAAATTAAACTTTTCCCTGGTGGATTTTAAGGGACTAAAGCAAAAAGTGAACCTCTATGACAGTTCTGTAGACTGGGAGAGACTGGCAGTTGCGCTTTGGATATACAGTATAAGGAGATGCTGATTTTGAATCTCTGTACTTTGCCTAAGCTTTTTGAGGAATATCTGTAGCATAAAGTAGACAATTGGCTGCTTTCACTGGAATAAGCATTTATTGAACAAGCATTGGACAATGATTTGGGTTTATTTAGGGGAATTGTACCTATTAAGCCAGGTACAAGCTGTCTGAGCTCCCCAAGACTATGTGAATGGATGTATGGCTGACTTACACTTAGGATTTCACTGAAAGAATCCTAGAGACCCCTGCAGATCTTGCTCGAGTCTACTGGTAAGAGCTAGATGAAACGAATTTTACTAATCCCCCCATTTCACAGATGGAAGGTGAGACAGAAGAAGCAGTAGTTACTTGTGTAACCAAATGGCAGACAAATGCCTGCACACATCTTTCACTCCTCCATGAATAGGAGTGAGAATTTCCACATGTGCCATTTGCACATGGTCTACTGTTTGAAGTGTATATGGTGTTTAAACCATGCAGTCTTGTTTTTCAGCCTCATCATGTTAAGAGACTTCCCCAAGATCTGTAGGTTCTAAGTGTTAGAGCCAGGAACAGCTGCCAGAAGAGTACATTTTCCCTGGCATTGTGAGAGCAGCTGTTGAAAGAGGTGTTATCTTGATTGGATACTATAAACAGAAACGAGAAACAATCTGAAATGCTTCACATTGCAACTTTTGCAAAATCCACTCACGTAGGTGATTAACCTCCTAGTAGCCCCTGTGAACAACTGAAGGACTTTAGAAAGCTATTACTTTAGCTTAAATAACTTCTTCCTTTAGCTGATCTGACCTGAGGACATCAATTTCTTCACAGTTTGATTTAGGTTTGCACTTTCAGCTTGAGTCAATGGGGAAAAGGAGTAGAAATGTCACAGACAAAGCTTCCCAAATAATTCACCTTCTTCACAGCCAGCTCAAATGTGTTATTTGTATGTCAAAATTTTTACCTTGAATTTTTACCCTGAAATGTTTTCTGTAGAGGTTGTGTCTTCTGATCAGAAAAAAGCCTCAACCAAACCAATATGATCCTGCCATTAAAGCACTCATTCTTTATTATCCAATATGTAGTGATGTAGAATGAGTTCCTAAGTAAGGATTGAATCTAGGTTCTGAATTTACAAAAGTTGTTTGAAAAGGCCATGAAGCCAACCATAATAAGCATGACCAGACCTTCTTATATTTTAACTTGAAGTTGTGAGTTGCCCTTAAGCAAAAATCCATGTGTAAATTATAATTTCTAGGTCAGTTTAAGACCTGGATTAGCAATAGTTCTATTTTTTTCTTATAAATTCTACGTTTTGGTGTTAGAGCTATTCCTGTTTTACTGATGTATATGCCAAGAAGTGCATGAGAGTATATTAGATGTGATGCACAAACTTCATGGTATTTTTCAGCTCTTCTGCATCTTTCTGCAATATCTTAACTTACTGATTGGCTTTGTTATTACATATCACTCTGAAGTGGACAAGAAATCTAAAGGATGAAAGACCTGAATCAGATTTGCAATATATATATTCATACCATGGGTGGAAATCAAGAAAGAATATTAAAATTTTGGATGCTGAATGCTTGTGCCCCCAGACCAACACCGTACATTCAGGAGCAGGCTGTCATACCCTAATTGCTAGTACCCCTTTGTGAATCAACATCTCTGGGAAGCCAATTCTTCATGATGTTTCTTTAATATACATCTTCTCATTTACCCCACATATATTTCAGTTTGCCATCTGATAATTGGAATTGCGTGGGTAGCAGTCGTACCATCTGGCTTGTTAATAAGTAGAGGATAAAAATGTCTAATGCCTTGCTCTACATAAATACAAGAATTACCCTACAAATAAACATCTCCCTTAAACCTCAACTGATGAGAACAAAAGAAAATAGTGTGGACTTAGCTCATTAAAAATCACTGAGGGGAGAGTGGAGGAGCAGTGGGAAAGCCTCATCACTTCCCATCTGAAGTTTTAGTGTGACTAAAACATATGGGAAAAATAATACAAAATTAAACGTGATAATGCACTTTTCACACCAAAACATATTGGGCCGCTGTACAAATGATGCAATTAAAACTGCTGCCTACAAGAGCCAAAACCTAAGCTGAATTAGAATGGTACAATTGAAGTTTTTTTATTTAAAACCAATGAAAGATTTATCATAATGAAGCTCAGAAATGAGATAATATGACTTGGGGGCATCAAAGCTAAGCTATAGAAAGCCACATGTTCTACAACATGGAGTTAGAATTGGAAGACTGACATCAGCAGATTTTAGGGCACAGAAAGGCTTACAAGTTCATTTGCACGTGAATGGCCAAGACCATGCAAAATCTTGCATGTAAACAGTGCAGTATTGTAATCACTACTTTAATTAACAGGAAGGCAGTGCAAAGCTGTCTGCATTGGGGAAATAAACTCTGATCCTGTAGGCTGGATGCGAAAGCCGCGCTGTTGTCTTTGGAACCTGCTGGAACTTGTACAGCGCCTTATCTGAAAGGCCTCATACTCGTCACGACAATGTCCTCTAATCTGGTAATAAAAAGGGCATCATGAACGGTGACAGCCAGGCCAGCTAGCAATGGCTGCAGTCACGCTATGCTCCCAAAATGGTGAAGGGAGATTTAAGCCCCTTGCAGAAACCCCCCAGCCTGTCCTGGGTAGGGAGGGAGGGGGGAAAAGAGAGGAAATGCGTCTGGGCAGCAGCTACCTGCTTATGAATAGCAGCACCTGGGACAGTGCCAATAGGCAGAGGAGAAAAGGCTAGCAGCTGGCACCTTGGTTCCTCCCCGCCACCAGCCACCCCCACCAAACCTCAGCCTGAGAAAGATGTGCTGGCCATCAGGCTTTTGCACCAGTGTTTTTTTTTAACCCAGCAAGGCCTTGCCTGCTGAGCTGGTGCTGGGAAATACCTTCATTCTTCCAGACAATAATCCATCTTGTCGTGAGCCAGAGCTTAATGTGCGCTTCCCCAGGAAGAAATGTTTAGTAACATGACTCATAATAATACCATAGCAAGCTGGAGGCAGTGTTTAGTGTGACAAAATGGGTAAAGACTCACATTTAGAAACTAGACCAGTTCTGCATGGCACCCAGTGGACTCCTGTAGTTTTCTGTCGTGTGCCCTGGTCCGTGTCACTATTAGACCAGGGTCTATAGTCACTGCTTTGTCTGCCTGCTTTCTTGCTTGAATATTTATACTCATGCATAAGACTTGTACTTTTTACCGCCTTTGTCAGTGCATCAAGCACAAGGGTACAGTTCTCTGGCCAACCTTGAGCAAACTCTTGCTGCTAGTCTAGGTTGTACATCAAGCTGGTCTGGAGCTGACCCTTGCCCAACAGAATCTATAACAACTGAATCTCCCTCCACTTCCCTCTTGCCATGAATCATAATTTTGGTCTCAAAGCAATCAGCTGATTTTTTACTAAATCTGTAGGAGCTCCATTATCTCAATAAAAATCCTTTCTCCTTTATCGCCTTTGCTTCTGTTGTTTTGAAATTTAGCTTCTGCATTTTGAAAATTTATTTTGAGACTGACCAGCAACTCTAACTGCAAGATATCTTCAAGGGAAATAATGTAAGTAGCATAGCAATAAAATGAAGACTGTAATAATGCCTTAGAAGGGGAGGAAAGAAAGAGCTAAATGTATGTGCTGGGTTGTGCATGAGAGCTGATAGTGTTTGGCACAAGAAGAGTAGAGATTTCTAGTGAACTTGTGGTATGTAGAGTGGACATGGTTCTGACAGGTGGAAGAACCAAACCAGTGGTACTAGTTCTAAATGTTTGTTTGGGACCATACGATGACCTGAACATGCAGGGGATTAAATGGTTGCATCAGAGTTAAGACTGCCATAAAGGCATGTAATAAATACGTAATACAGTATTTTGGGTATGTCTCATCAAGCACAATTGCTATTGTGAAACTGATGCTATACTGCCAGTCACATAATAATAGCTGCTTACACATGTGCTCTGGCTCTTTCTTCCTGGCTGTATACACACATTGGTGTACCACTTGCCTCTGTGTAAAACTGGCATTGCTCATTCCTAATACACTTTACAGTCATTTTTGTGTCCCAGATTTGAAAACAGAGCTAGAGTCGTGTCTTGCTCAGAGTCATCCTTAAGCTTGAGTAAGGCCTAAGTCTGGGCTTCCTGAGGTGACATTTTGTCTCCTGCCAGCCGGGAAACACAAGACATCCGCTTACAGTCTTGAGCACTGATGCTCTGTGTGTGATGGCTCTGCCACCTCTCAGTGCAAAGAGCTCAGCTTTCCAGTATGTGGAGACTGCACTGCAATTTCTTTTAAGGAATTCAATTTACACGTTTTCCTGGTAAGTTTTCATGAGGTTTTTTAAAGCCTTCATTCCTTTTCTAAAGTCTTTTTGACCATACATAGGAATTAAATAAATACACTCCCGATACTAGGCAGGTCCCTCCCAAGGGAACTAAGCTCATCCTGCTTCTAAAGGATCAAATCAATTTCATCCCAATAATTTTGAAGTCAGTATAGAACCTGGCTCCTAATCCAGATTTTATTTATTCTTTTAGAAGTATGCAGGGTGTGCATATGAGATGCTACATGTGACTATAATTATGGAATATTGCAGGCCAGATGCCGTAAAGCCTAGCCCCAGCTTCAGGAACCATTTGTACGAATGATATCTTCAGTTAAATAAAGAACGAGATTTGGTTCTTTATTTTTCCTTCTTATTTTATTTTCTGTCAGGAAAAAAAAAAGTGTGAACAAACAGTAAAAGAGGAGTTTGGTATGGTTTGGAATTTAACTTGATGTAACATAAATGATATTTCCTTCAATACCTGGCATAGGCACAAGTACCCACCTGGAATTTTGTGGTGCATTGTCCACACAAATGAGTGTTAACCAGATATATATAACAATGTTATGAAAGAATAATATAAAAACTTCGTAGCTAGTAATTAGGATTGGTCAGAGAAGGGAATTTTGAAACAGCTCTGCTTGGCAGAAACAGCTGCGCCTTTAGCTTCTAAAAATGAGGCCACTTCAAGGATGTGAAGCTGAGCACCAAAATCTGGTGGTAGGCACCAAAAATCGGTTTGAAAATATATCATGCAGTAGCAGTTTCAGGAGCAGACAGCAGCAACCTAAATAGCAATTGTTATCACATAACTGAAAAGTCCTGAGATTTACTTAGACAATGTCCCTGGGAACATTTGTTAAGAATGAAATGCAGTTGAAGCAATTTGTACCATGAAGTCAGACAGGAAATCAGACTAATCCTTGATGCAATTATGTGTAAGCTTGGCTGTCTAAGACTTACTAGAGCAAAAGAAAGAGAAGAAAATCAAGCCAGAATGAGATATTGAAAGGTACTGAAACTAGGTCACTGTCCTACATTATACAAAAGCTAAATGGAGCTCTATCATCCCACGTATCTGCGTCCTGAGTTGAATAAAGGACTTTGTCTGGTGCAGATCTCCTGACAGCATCCAAGTTATACAGCTCCATAGATCATAAAGAAACTTTAGTAGACATGGTGAAACAGGTAGAATGTATTGCACTAAAGAAGCATGGGAGGAAACCAGGGGGATGACTTTGTCATAGCTGTGTGACTGTATGATAACAAATTTCCATCAACTGACTTATGAAGAGTACAGTGTAAGTAGGATGAATGGGCATTGAGTAGAAAAGTCATGACACAGTCAGGTAGATATATTACGTCAATATGAGTCAACATAATAGATGATTAGTTGTAAATAGAAAAAAAATTGCAGTAGAAAATAGAATCTGTTTTCTACAGATTGCTTTCTACATCATAGACTCAAAAATCTTTGTCATGATTAGTTAAGAGACTAGACAGGCTTCCTGAGTGAATGTTGATTGTTCTTCCTCCCCTTCTTTCTCTTTGATATTTAAAGCTTCAATTCCAATCACGTTAATTCAATAATTGGAGTTTATGTATTTTTACTGAATTAAATACTTTTCTGCCTTCTGTAAGGATAGATACAGAACAATTGTAAAAAATGGAAACTTCAAACAACGAAAATGGTTTAAAGGTTGTTTCAAGCCCAAGTTTTGCTGTTTTGGAATACCCCTGACCCCCCAGTTTATATTAGTTTAATGATGGATATGACTTAATTATTTACATAATTCTTTTAATGGAGCAAGGCCATAATTTCAACACTGAAACTTTATCAGAGCAAGTTGTTTAAAGATGAATGTAGATAATCTTTAGACAATAATAATTCAATCTGTTAACTGTGCATATCACAAGGAAAGTGTTTTTCTTCTCACAGACCCAATCTTGGATTGCTGGAAACATTTGAGGGTAGAAGGTAATTTTCTTAGTTGTGTATAGAGCCTAACATTCTCACACCACTGCCTTTCCCCAATCCTATAAAGAGCAGATAATGAGATTTAATATAGATCTTTAAAAAATGAGACAAGAAGAGCTACCTATCTGACAATAAGGCCTTCTAAATTTGTGATCTGAATTTAGGCAGTCAGACAAAATTACAGTGTTGTCCACAGTGTTTATCTGTTTAGCATTGTCACATTGCTAAGGGAGACTTGTTTCTGCTTCATCTGTGAAAGCAATTTTAAGAACCCTTAAAACTATTGATATCTGTTATGATGTATGACATAAGTAAGTAATAATTATCTAAGAGCCAGTTCATGCTGTCCCTGGGTATGTGTCCTAGAACAAAGAAAACCCTGAACCCTAGTGGAGCAGAGCTTCCCAGGACAGGTATGTCTCCAACCCAAAACTTTGCTGACTTTACAGCTCCAAAATTGGCAAGATTTGTGAACATCCAGGATTCAAGTGATGCAAATTTTGACATTCTGTTCTATCTACTAACTAAATGCAGGTTTTTTGATGTTGGGTTTTTTTTAGTGTCAGGGTCCATTTTGGTTTACCTGAATATGTCTGTTCAAATAAATAATTACCAACTACTTTATGTGAAATACATTTGCCTTAATTTCTAAATAGAAATTATTCTATATCCATGGAAAGTTGGAATCTGATACAAGAAATGCTACTGAAGCCGTTAGTGGGCATCCTAAATAAAACTGGCCTGTTTTGGCTACAACAAGCAGCAAAAAAAGAAAGTCCATTAGATGGAAATACTGTCTTTCTAAAACCAGCAGATTTTTATTCGTGCAATGTCTAAGAACTGCAATTCTCAGCAGAAAATTGCACTGGAACAGTGGGCGGTTCCGAATTGCTGGAAACTTTACAATGGCTTTTATGTTTAAACATTATTTAGCAGCTGTTAAAGGTCAGCACAAATCCTGTACTTTATCTGTATAAATGAAGCGTACAACTGCCAAGAAAAGAATGCATTAAATAATGCAGTGATTATCATCTTGAATGGTTTTTTGCTTCAGAAGTGAAAAGGACCTTTTAAATGGTTCTGGTTTACCCCTCCTTATTTCAAATTGACAAAGTAAAACACTAATTAAATTATTTATACTAGAAATTTACTTACAGGGATGACACATTTTGTACACAAAGCAAGTGAAACATCTGACACATTGTATAGTGCCAGGTGCAGTTAAGAAAGTGTAATATAGGTCAGAATCTAGAGGCTAAAAAAACCCACAAATTTGCTCCAGTATTTCATTATCAATTTTATTTCCTACCATACACCAAATGTACAGCACAGAACACAATTTTGTTGTTTTGATGTAAGAAATATTAATTGTATGAAGAAACAGTATACAAACTACTCCAAATTAAAAAATGCATACATCATTGCTCTTTACAAAAGGTCTAATTTACAGTATAGCTCATCAATGCATTTAAACACAAAATAAAAGGAAAACATAAAGAAAAAAAACCAAAACAAAACAGTGCACGTTACAAAACACATCAAGTACAAGGGAGGCAAATAAATACAAACATACTTCACAGAACATCCTGAGCAAACAACCAAACACAGATAAATTAACCTGAAGCCATAGTAAATCATAATAATAAATACATAGGTCAGTGAGAGATTTTTATACTTAAATAAAATATATAACAAATTTGTTAAAATATTTAGTAAATTAAATTTTAGTCTTTGTAATGAGTGAACTCATTTTGTATGCATTTAACATGTATAACAAATGTTTGCTTTTTGTGTTTTTAGCAAGAACAATAATAGCAAATTTTTGTTTGGTGTTCTCCTATTTATATTAGACAGCACATATGGTAGCTTTTGAAAAATTGATTTAAAAATAAACACAGCTCCTAAGAACATACATTTTTCCCTGTCTAAACTAAGATCAGAGAGTCGAATCAACCCTCCAACAAAAAGCAAGCCCCACCTAATGCAGAACAGTGACCACAGTGCATGAGAGTTGAATCACTTCTGAATAGTACTTTTGTGCAGGAACAGTAATAATATAATTGTATATGTCAAGCCTGTGAATGCCATCATATTCAATCTAAATATAAATGCGGCTAATAAAAATAAACACTTTCATTATAGCACGGTAAAATTAAACACGCTAGATCCATGTATACATTTACACTGAGGCACATATGCACATGAGGTGTGTGTGCATACAAAAAAGGCAGTTTAGCTGGTTGTTTATACCTTTTTCTTAAAAAAAATAAATATAAAAAAAACTTTTGAAACAATGCTTAAGTACTTACAATCCCTGAAATAGACATTGCCTCTGTTATAGCAACCGCTAATTTCTGACGGATTCAGAAGTTCCACACCCAGGCTAACCAGATACCGAGGCACACATCAGCACCTCTGGGCAAGTGCTCATCTGTCCACACCTCCACCTGTCCTGTACACTCTGTAGCACTTGGTACCCTCCCAAGAGACTCGAAACAGTTTCAGTATCAGCCTAGTCTTAGTGAAGAAGGATGGGAGAAATCAGTCACGGTGCTGCTACAGGTCAATCGAAGAGACAAGCAACCACCGTCGCACTGGAGGGGTATTATTCCCCTCCAGGCTGCTGCCTCCTCAGCTGCCATTAAGTTCAAACCATTATTAAATGTCATTTCAGGGGAGATGTGTTCCACTTGTTATGTACAAAACCTTCAGCTGGGGATGTGTTTGCATTTTTCTAATCCAATTCCATAGCAATACTGGTCACTTGGGTAGAACCTCAATGTCTCACTCTAAAAAAAGTACCAGTACCTATCTAATTATCCTTCTTGTTTAAATTGTCATTTCTCTCCATGAGCTAATTCTGAACGAAAACTGCAGTGGTAAAATAAATCTGAAGTTCTCTTGAAACATTTTAAATAATCATTCTCATAGGCTAAATCACACAGCCAAGTCAAGTGCTTTGCTGATTGCTATATTTCATTATTGCTAACGTATTCTTTAACACACTGTTTTCCAGCATACTGTGCTTTTAAGAGCCCAAGTTCCCCACTAGTGGGCACCATTTATCTTCTCATTCCGTGCATCTTCACATCGCATGTTACTGCAAACCCATTTCTGATACAAAGCCATTATAAAAAAGCAAGATGTGAGGAAAATAAAACCAGAACCACGGTTCAGTCATTTGTTACTTTCATAGGTTTTTTTTTTCTTCCTGTACAAACCCAGCAAGTTATTTAATTTACAGTATAACTTTCAGTCTATTTAAAATCCCGTTGGAAAATAAATTAATAAACACATTTGTAAAAATATGGCAGGCCGCAAAAATGCTGTTAAAAGATAAAAAAAAACCAACTCTTTGATTAGAAATAAATAAAAAATATAAAAAATAGTCGCACACACTTTTTACATTCACTTTACAAAAACTGAGTGCAAAAGAAGAAAAACAAAGAAATTGTACTGAAATAAATACAATATACCAACAGAGTGCATTGCTGTTAATACAAATAGTCTGTTGTAGTTTTATTCTTTTTTTTTTTTTTAATGTCAGCTGGGAAAAAAAATTAGTGCAATGTTGCAATTGTAAATGCAGCATGGCAACCTACACCCCTTAGCAGTACATGAACTCCTAACAGATCCATCTGGAGTTTACTGCTGTTAAGTAATTTCTGTTGCCCAGCAGCTTTCACATCCTACACATGGATGCCCTTCACTGCCTGTTTGATACTTTCCAGCAGAGCTTTGCATTCGGGGGAATAGTCCCGTTCCAGATTGCTGTACATGTCTGTGAGTGTATTTACATATGCTTCAAAATTCTGCTCACTGATTGGCCCCTAAATGAAGACAAAACAAATTATAATTGTAGGAGATAAAATTAAGGCCAAAAACCCCCAGACACCCAACCCCAAAGCACGGAAAAGGAGCTACAGTATCTGGCAACTGGGGAGAAGTCATAAACAGGGCAGTCATCCAAATTAATGGAGGGGTTGTGGAAATGGCAGGAGTTGCATGTTCTGGCGGATCCACACACTTTCCAAGCAGGAAAAGGAGTCGGAGATATGATTTGTGTAACTTTTATTTTTTTGGCACTTAATGTGCTCGTGGCACTTGATATTTGGAAAGGGAACTGTTAAACCCAAGTACTTCTGTGGATTTGGCCTGTGTTTGCCAGTAAGATGTGAAGTTTTTAAGAAGGTAGAGCTTTGTTGGTTCCAGAAAAATCACTTGTATGAAACAGGTTAAAGTGTTGATATGGAAGCAGAGTAAATAAGTCTTCTCAGTGTGAAGTTTTCGCTCTTTGCACAGGATGGATGTCTGGATAGGGAGGGACAAGGGAAAAGCCTGCAGTGTGGTATAGGGTAAAGATACCAGGGCTGGCTCAGTCCTGGAAGCAACTGCACTTACTATCACACAGATTTCATGATCCAGCATCTCTGCAAAGTAAATTAGGCTAAAAGAGCTCTCTGCTAATGTGAGTGCTCCTGCTGGTCCCTTAGCTTGCTCATCTGCTTCAAATGCTGGCAAGAAAGTCTCAAACAAGGTGCGAAGCGGCTGGCTGTGGTCTTACCATCTGTGGAAGCTGAATATCAGCAAGACTGGAGATAAGGGCTTGGCTTAAGCCAGCTAGCTCCTTCAACAGGCTCTCGTTGTTCTGCTCTATGAGTTTGTTCTCTTCTTCTATTGTTTTCAAATTGCTCTCCATAGATGTGATCTAAAATACAGGCAGGCACAAACACAAAGACAGACAGACCCTTGGGAGCATTGTAACGGTAGTTTGAACCCAAAATGTAAGTCAGTTTATTATGATGGGGCCACAATGGAACTGAAATTCAGCTATGCTTTTTTAAGAGAGATATAACTTCACCGCAGAATATTCAGAGCAAAGAAGACGTATTTGCTTTAAATTGATGGACTTTGCTTCTGGTTCATAGAGAAACATGATGACAGTAAGGCACTGGAGGGTGGCCACAAGCAGGAGGAGGGAATTGAGCTGGGGGGGGAGGCCAGTGTGAAGCTGGGACGGAGAGTGTGGCCGCAGGGCTGGTGGACAGAAAGAAAAAGGAGGTTGATGTTTATATTGCTGCCTTAGTCTTACAGCATCCCTGCTGATCGACCACAATAGCAAGGGCATGGGTATTAGCTGTTGTGCTACTTTCCTGTCCTGCTCCTGGATGAGCTGTGGGTTGGCTGGTATTAGCAACAGGGCTGGTGTTGGAAACAGTAAGAAAAAAATAGAGTGGAAAGGAAACAGAGGTTGAACATACAGCCATCATCACAAATACGATCCTTTATCAACAGAATGGAAAAGAGGGTTTTGGAAAGAGAGGAAAAAGCAATCAAGGTAGAAAAAGGATCTCTTTCTAAAGTGGGAGCTCTGGAACATACTCAGCTCTGAAACCTTATACGTATGTCAAAAGCAGTGCTGAAAAAACACCAACAGCAACGGCAGGTCCCGATTCCCTCCTGTCGCTCTCCTTGCCTGGGAGCAGGAAGTGCGACAGGGCAGAACCAAGGGGCGCCATCCCTGTGTCTGGTCACAGCGCCACAAGGCACAGACCAAGGCACCATGGTGGAGTCACATCTATGACTGGTAAACCCTATCCTTATTAGTATGAACCTCTTTGCACTACTTGTCTCCTGCTGTGGCCACTTTACTTCTTTTCCTCACACACAGCAAAACTCCCCAGTGTGAAAAACTTCTTTTTGCCTGTGTGCCATCCACTACAACCTCTCCTCTGGAGGGTGCTCCTAGCAGCCTAACACCTGGCTGGGATAGATTAAAAGGAGGTAGAGGATTTATTACTTCTGTTGTGATTCAGTTCAGGCTTTCCTGGTCAGAATTTCTCCACCAGGGAGCAAGTCTGGGGAGGAGAAATCTGACTGCATAAACTGGGCAATCTCCATGCAAACAGCACAGTGAATACCAAAAAGAACTGTGTCCTGAAACACTGAGCACAGTCCTCTTGCAGAGCAATTTGGGATTGATATCCCCACAAGCACTGCAGTGTGTGAAGCCAGATCATTTAGATCCAGCATTGGTGGCATAGACTTCTCCCTGATACATGCAGTGGTTATTACAAAAACAACATTAATCAACACTACACATTCCAGTGTGGTACAAATACAGTGGTGTGTGGTTCCACTCAGTTTGGTTTAGATCAGTTTAGAGTTATATTCAGTTCCCAGATCTCACTTAGGAATGCTTTTCTTAAACTCTTATTCCAAAAGTACTGAGCGAGCTTCTGCTCTTGCTTTTACCCAATCTGCCAGGTGAACTTCCAGGTGCATAAAGGAGTCACTGTAAGGATGAAGCTATACAGCTCACTCCACAGAACCACAATCAGTGTCCCCCAAGGAATTTAATACCTTCAGTATACAAAATAATGAAAGGGAGTTACTCTTTCTCGTAACTCCCATCAAACTCCTCTGCTACACAATGTTAGCAAAAGACATACATTCTTTACCAGGTGTTACCTGGAGGCAAAATTCAAACTATTTGGATAACTGACAGTGAGTGAACTAAGATTCTCCTAGGTGCACAGAAGAACAAAGTCAACTCACATTAAGAGCTGGAGTGTGCTAGGAAGAGGTAATATTCTCACTAAAAACTCAAGTCATGGGATCTGCATGGTTTAGTCAACAAACATTTTCTCAACAAAGGAAAATGAATGTTTTGTTTGGTAAATATGGGGTTTTTTTCTGCTTGCCAAGATTAGCTTCCAACTGCCCTGAATTTGTCATTCACTAGATCTTTAAGACAATACCCAGGAACCTGCTGCTTATTTACAGAAAACAGATAAACAAGAGTTTGACGAAAAAAACACGTAATATTTTTGCTAGTTATAAGTGCCACAGAGCGATGGGAAAACAAGTGCATAGGAGACTAGCTGTGTTTAAACATAGCATTTACATAGCATTTAATTTATTTGTAATACTTAAACATAACATAAGAAAAGGTTAAACCTTCACATTAATGTCATACTTGCGTTTGAAGTTTCATCATGTCAGCTTCAATTTTAAGATTGGATTCATTCAGTTCTTTTATTTCCTCATCCAAGTGTCTTATTTCTTCATCACTCTCAATACCTGTAAATAGTTGAAAATGACAATATCATATTTAAACGGTTCACGTATGTATGAGTAACAAGCTGCATTACCTGTTACTGAACAAGAGGAAGATAACAAGTATTTCATCAAATGATTGATCCTTAAATAGTCTTTTACTTTGTTTTTACTGTCAAAATTGTTTCCTATGTGTGAAACATCTGTCTGAGCTGAAACACAGAATGGACTATCTTAGTCCTTGTGTTTCACAACTCTTTGATTTTTTTTCCCATTGCAACATGGGAGCTGGAGGGTACAGAAAAGAAAAATTACCCAGAAAGGGTAATGTTTATCATAAATTTTAGAGGATATTTACAGGGTATGAGCTATGGAGTTTGAAGATTTTTTTCATTTTAAAAGAAATGTAAGAGCAACACTTCTTTTTCAGGAAACACCCCAGTGTAACATCTTCACTACAATTGCTGACTTTAGGAAGCTTATCTATACCTGCTTCTGATCTTACAAGAATTTCTGTGGGGGCAAACCTCTGTGCTTATGAAAGCAGAGCCTTAATTCTATTTGATAAATAGTGAAATTTAAATAACAGCACAAGATAAATTGCCAGAAAACTAAGCATTACTGAAAAAAAAAAAGAAAGAAAGAAAAAGGAAGGCAGACTTTTACATCCCAACAAATTAGATAGCCAAGAAAAGAACTTCAATTCTTTCATGAGAATCTTGTCCTGAAAAATACTGAGCCATTACAGCTGCTGGCAATAAATGTCCCTCTTTCTGCTTAGTATCACTCTGAGACCAACTCTGCCTGGAGATTTGTGCCGCAGTGGTTAAAACCTAGAGCCCTGAACTGAATCTACTAGGGAGCCTGCTTGCAAAATCTTGTAAGCAGATTCTGTTCAGCAGTTGGAGCCTAAAGACTAAGTTTCCCGAATTCTGGCTCAATGCCCAACTTTCTAAAGAACATTGTATAAGAAAGAGAATCCTACACATTTCCCCCTGTATCTGTTTGATAATTGTTGCTTTGTGCTTGGGTTAGCAAAATTGCTCAAGCATTGCATAGGTACTAAACCATATAGTATTTAAGTTATGTAGACGAATCAATTTCTCCCCACATTATTTCTCTCTTCTTACTTTAGTCATCAGATATCACAGAATCACAGAATATTCTGAGTTGGAATGGACCCACATGGATCATCGAGTCCAACTCTTAAACGGCACTACTGCCTCCCTGGCAGGAATCGAACTCCTGATCTCCGGCATGAGAGATGGGGACACTCACGAATATACTAAAGTGGATTTATCTAAGTCTTTCTAATCTCTAACTAATAATTTTATTAATAAATAAGTATTGAAAGCATATTCAAATAAAAAAATATGCTCTCATACAAGAGCATACCCTCATTGTTGAGTTTTCATAGTTTTATATCCTCTCATGCAAAGATTTTTGTTGTTGAAGATTTTTTATTGCTAGAGACAATTGAAGTAGTGAGAATTAATGCCAGAATGGCATAGAGGGGCATAAGTATAAATGGGAGTCAGGACCCTTCTATCTAAATAAATGTCATCATCTTTTACAAATCTCCTTACCGCCGCTTGCTTTAAGCTTGATAGTCATTAATTCTTCCGAAATTTTGCCCTTTTTTATGGTTTGTGCATTCAGAGGACAACCAGACAGGCTGAAACACATAGGGGAAAAAAAACGTTAGCACCCACTTGAAAATGGCAACAATCCGTTCAGGCAATATTATCATGCTCTTGGACAGACCTCTGTACCTAAGGTCACATCACTATCTCCATTATAGCATAGTTTTGAGTAATGACATAACTCATAAAGAGCCATTTAACTGTATGTTCCAGCTTGACAATTGGCACAGAAATCTCAACCTATAAGTAAAAAACTCTTAAGCATATTTCAAAATAAACAAAGTAGCGATGGCAGCTACTGCTAAGTTATGTGAAGATGTATTTACAGAATTCTTCAAGTTCCTACAGTTATGAATTGTTTTTATTCGGGGATTGTGCTCTAGGGGAGAGGGAAATTGTGGTCATTTAAAATGGCAAGTTTACTATCCTAAAAAAATTTACTTAATAGGATGATTTCCATGGTGCACAATTATTTTATCATTTGGTTGATACATAATAATGATCAATACAATAATAACTCTGCATATACCCTATAGGTTCTAATAGCTTTTCTGAATGGTTCTATTATATAGTCAGTTTGCTTTTTAACCACTGTTCACATTAAATTACATTTTGCTATTTCAAAGCTTACAATTTCATAAGCTAGTAATTATCTGGGGCAATTTTTATAGCCCACTAAAGGGCTAAGATAAATTGCACTGTCTTAATACTGTCTTTATAAATAACAAGGAAGAAATACCCATATGCTAAAGAACTGGCAGAGGGATTTGTGTTCAGATGTAGCCAAATGAGGAGTGAAGGAAAATTTTATTCCACAGAAAAATGGTTGATGTGTGTGTGTGTGTGTGTGTGTGTGTGTGAAAAATTGAAACAAAAATCTGCACAAACATGGCATTTCCACACAGAAAGAAAGCAAGCTTTTGTTGGCTTGGCTGAAATATATACAGGGAAATATATTAGTTCTCCACCTCTAAATTACTCCTTTTTATCTCTGCCCAGAAAAGATAGCTAACTGGAAGATTGTCTCAAAGGCATGAGTTACTTGGTTTCAGATGTCCTAGGAATGGATATCATATCACAAAACTATATATGTTACATCATTTTAATTAACATGATCTTCAGTGTTATTTAGCCTTATGTAGGACAGACATTATCTGTACTATGAGTTGAAACCAGATAACATACTATTTATACCACTGGCTTAATTAGCCAAAATTTAAAGTAATGTCCTAATATAAAGACTTTAACATAGGTTGTAGGTCATAACATTAGGAAAAAACTGGGCTCTGACTGAATTTATTCAAGTCATCTTGGACATTTTTGTATTGGAGAGGTTGGTTTGTAGTGTTAGGAAGAAAGCGGAAGAGAAAGAGAATGTAGACAATTCCTGTTAGAGAGAGACTAAACTTGCTGGATATTGGTTGAGATATTTTATCCAGATTCTTTAAGTAATATTGATTAAATATGGTCAGATTATACTAACATTTTCACAGTGGTAGATGGTGTTTATTGTTATTGGTTATTATTGTTATTGTTATATGAGCGACTCCTTCTTTGTAAGGATAATTTTCTTTTTAAGATTGTTATAACTTCCGACTTCTTTAACCCATGTGAGTTCTGCATGCTTAATTTCTCTGTGTGTGGCTTTAGCTGTTTAAATACAAAGTTTATGAAAATAACTTTTCTACTGGTAGAAAGATGAAATGAATGCCTTTTGGCTAAAACTTTTCTGGTGACATTTAAATGATATTTCCATTTTCTTTTAAAGAAATATACAGTTACAACTCCATATTTCCTTAGGAAAGAACTCTATTTCATTTTAAACTGTGTAGGCACTGTGCTTTTCTGAAGATGCTGGAAAGTCACGCTGCGAGGGGAACATAGAAAAAGACATGAAATTCAAGTCTCCCGAAGTAATACTGTTTTGTCTTACTTTAGCTGCAATGTAAATTATGTTTTTACTCAAAAGATTTCAGCACAGTATATTCTGACTCTAACCTCACATGTTTCCAATTCAACAGTGGAATGTTAAGGAAAAATGACAAGAGAAAACACAAAGTTATACCTTCTGTGGGTGACAAAAACATTATTAACATGACCCAGTCCGTTGCAGCCTGGCAAAGGACAGTGTGGCAGCTCTTGTTTGTTCATTTTCCAGGATAGTGAAGACCCATTGACAGGACTCTCCTTCTGTCTCTTGGCAGCCAAAGGACAACCAGAAGCAGTGCGATGAGAAGTGTATTTACCTGATATGTGACCTTGGCCATCACAGCCTATCACTGGACATCTACAGAAACACAGCAAAAGAATCTCTGTTTTCACTGGAGAGAGCAGGCAAAGATAGTCTTAAGAAAGCCTGAGAAAATACTTCCAGCTGCCTTTGCTACTTTGCATTAATGGATTAAGGCTTGGTCCTTGGTGGCACGCTATACCTGAGCATCCAATTCTTGACAAGCTGAGTTATGGGGCTTCAGCTGATCTAAGATAAGGCTATTTAAAATACAGTAATAGAGACCAATAAAATAAAACATTCATTTAGATAGTTTTTTACCAGAAAAGAAAATTGAAATTCTGTCACAGGCAATAAATCACACTTCTTCAAGTGTATGGAAAGTCAACATTCTCTCCTCTCTATCTAGGTTTCTGGTATGAAGCAGAGGGTGGATCCCTGTAATTGAAAAACTTATATGCAAACCCATGCAAATACTTGCAAAGAAAGGATAGAGATTTTTTGTGCAGTTTCTTATATATCGTTATCATGTATGAAGGAGAGCATTGCATACAACTAAGTCTTCAAGTTTATATTCTGGCAGTTATCAATTACAGATTTTAATGGAATGTGCATTCAAGCTAGGGATGTAGTGAATCTCTGTTTTTTCCAGTTTTCACTTTAAGTGAAATTCTAATTGATACATAGAGAAAAGACATGAGACGTACATATATTTAAGTTCCCTGGGACGTATTTTGAAGGTGACACTGATTAATTAGCTGACATGTTTCACCTCAGGCAGTAATAATTTTCCTTCATTTTGCCAAATTTTTCAAGCAAGTAGCACTTCGATAGCACTCTTTAAAATAATTGGACCAATGCAAGCAGATTCAGCAATCCTTCCTACTGTTCAGTCTCCTAGGTGATGGGCTCCACCAACTTCACTAGAAGCAAAAACACTTGGTTTGGCTCCAGCTCTAGACACTATTCTCAGATGATTCAGATTAACTGGGGCATCTCCCTATGATCCTTCAAGTCCTGAACTCATATAGATTATTTACCCCCCTCCGCTGGTGAGGGAAGGACTGCTTCTGTACTCACTTAAGTTCAGGATCTTCTTTTTCTTCCTTGGTAGGAGTGACTTTGATACCTCCTTTCCTGGCACGAGGACAACCAGATAAGCTGAAAGAAGCACACAGAATAAAAGCCACCTGCTGCTAGCCGAGAGCCCTGAGCACTGCCGCCCCATGTGATGGGATGGTTTTTACCTTCTGTGGGATGCATAGTTCCCTGTTACATGGCCAGAGCCGTCACAGCCAGGTGTTGGGCACCTATGGAATAACATAGGAAGCTTACAAAATATGGCCTCAAAGATACATAGTATAGATGTGTGCTTCTGTATTTTGTCTACAGTGGAAGAAAGAACAGCAGAGCTTTTACTGAATGACTAAAAGTAGCTGTTGCCATTTTTTTTTTCTAAAAATGAGCAGAGTCCTTTGGGGGGAGTTTTTTCTTTAATAATAGAGTTTTAGTAAGGAATGTGAAATATATTGCATATAATGTGTAGATCTAATTAGTTCCTAACTGTTTGCATCAAACATTTTTCTTTGTACAGAATCAACGTTACAAAAAGGAGAAAAAAAAGCAGCTTGATACAGATCGATTTGTAAATTAATGTTTAATACAGAAACATCCAGGCATTAAACAAAACCAACCAACAAACCTGCCTGTTACTCTGGTTTTGCCAGTGGTCTGGCAGAATGGACTTCTTGCTTGTTGTTCATATGTGAAGAATGTGGTCCAAAGACAATTGCAGTCAGTAGGTCTTTCCACTGACTTCTATGGGGTTTAGAACAGGACCTTAAGGCTAAGACCTATCTCAGAAGTTCAGAGACTTTATTCTTTTGTTGTTGTTATGGGGGTTTTGTTTGTTTGTTGTTGTCGTTTTATTTAAAGCTATTGTATGTTTGTGGGGTGGTTTGACTTGTGTTATGTCAGCCTTTTTTATGTTTCGGTATTATAGAGCATAAAGTTCTTATACTAAGCACCCCTAAGGGAGTTTGAAATGCTATGATTTTTACAGAGTATCAGAATTACAGAAAAAGTTGTGACAAATAATAGTGTACTGAACTATTAAGGAAGCGTGCATGGTTCAATATGCTCTTAAGGCGCTCAGTTTTTACTGAATCTTTCCTGACTTGAAGAGATGCATGATTTAATCTAGTCATTGGGAAGCTGCCATGGAAAACACCTACAAATATAATTGTAATGGCACATCTGAGTGTGCAGGTGCATCTCTTCACAGAATATTTGAAACTAGTTTTCTGTGAACAATTAATTTGTCAAAAATCTGATTTCTTTTGGACATGAACAAATTTATGCATTGATTCAAGTACAATTCAGCAAATAATTTCAAATGAAGAAAAGGGTGACTTTCTAAAAAAAAGGTAATGTCAAAACATTTCATGATGACATTTTGTGAACAAAATATTTTGGCAGGATGACATACCTCACACTGACAGCAAAGGTAGAGGTGTGGGTTGCAGGGTGCCAGATATGCTTGACTGTAAAGAACTAAGTATTGACCTGTCTCAGTATGGGACAAGAACTGAGCACAATGTCACGTGGAACAGGCAGCAAGGGCAGATGTCTGGAGAGTGTGGAATGCTCACAAGTAAATACAAACCACGTGCCAAATACCAGAGATATTAATTCTGGCTACTTGTTTTATCAGATAGAAGCGCTATTTTCATATGCTTGAGGTGGACTTTAATTAGCTCTTAATGTGAAATATGCAGATCTGTGAGTCTGAGAGTTGTGGATTTAAAAAAGACACTGAACTAAATTTTAAATCACCCCATCTGTATTTACCACTTCTGGCAGCACACAGATTTCACAGCCAGATTGGAATCCAAGGTATTCTTGAGATCATTAAAGATTTGAGGGTGAGATATTATCAATACTGTTGAAATTATAAGATGATATTTTGAGTGGACTTCTGACAAATCAGTAAAAATCTTCCCTAAGAAGACTCTTAAGCTTGACCACTGGGTCAATAATTTTCCAAATATTGGTTATATGTTTGTATGGACTGTGCAATTCCACAATAAAAGATACACCAACAGCGTATTGCCTTACGGTCACTAATATTCTTGATTTTCATCAGCTTTTAACTAACTGATGAGTTTGGAATGGTGCCGCAGCTTAGGGAGTCGTACTCTGGAACAGATTCCTCTGCAGAACCAAGAAAATCAGATTTATGTTGAATGGCCAGAGGCCTCAGGAGGTCAGACTAAAAGATGTCAACTCTCAAGTGGTTGTAGGTTATGAACTCTTTAAAATTCTTCCAAATTTGTTTTTCAGTAATAAATCCCTCAGTGATTTAATGTATAAATTCTGGGAAATGTGCATCCAGTACCTGCTATTTTGTACCCTTCTCCAAGAGGATTGCTTTGTCTTTAGGAAGATGAACTAGAACTATGTGTAAAATGTAAACACTGAGCTGCAGATCTAGGAACATTTCTGGTACTTTAGTTCCATCAAAACCTCACAGGAACTGTTAGGTATGAACCTTAGTTAAGGCAAACCCGTAGAGGTCAACTGAGAGAACCATTGACTGAAATATATCATGCTGCCTATTAAATATGTATCAGTATCGATGTACTGTATGAAACCTATCTAGAAAACCTGCTTGAATCTCTCCTAAAAATCGACATTTAATCACTGCAACAACATGCCTAAGGGTAGGACTGACTACCTATTCTTCAGAGTTTCTGAACTACAAGTAAACATCTCTCTAAAGTACATATTTAAGATTCTTTAAAGATTAATAGGCAAGCTCTTTGGAGAAGTACAGTGTCAGCCAAAATTATCTCTTACAGCTTTAAAATCTGAGTCATCATCAAATTCAGTATGTTTTAAATTGACCACCTTGGATTTCTCTGAGCAGCAAGAATCCTCAGATAAAAATTTTTCTGAATCTGACTCAAAGTCCCACTTTCTGAGCAGATCTTCTTATTTCCAAACTGTGGATCACATGGAAGACTTGTATCTTTGCTGGCATAGAGTCCCATAATTAAAGCCAAAATCATATTTCAATTCTGGCAAATTAAACATGAATAACATTTGGGAAAAAATACACAGCTTTTTCATATTCATGCCTAACTACATAAGGGTACTTTCCTGGCCTGATTCTATGAACATTTATGCCCTCTGCTCACATAGCAATACTGAAATTAACTATTGATATCACTATGCTATAGAGCACAAGCATGATTGCAGGTTTGGGTATAAGATTTTATTTAGCCAAAAGCAGAGTTTTGTTCAAAATTTCACCAGAACTATGTTTACAGGAAGCTAAAATAAGGTGGTACATTTGTGGAAAATAATTTCATTTAGCCCTTTTTCCTTTCGAGAATTGTCTGTGAACAGATTTTGATTTTTGCTCTTTTTCTAGTTAATTGAAATTAAATGCTGAGTGCGTTATGCAACATATTTCTGTCTGTGAAATGTCCATGAACTTTGACTTTGTCTTTCACAACTCACTTATTATACATGGCGTACAGTGTGCAGTTTGTCATTTAAGTCATATGCTGTTGCTCCTCTTTCCTTATGGCATGACCAAAACTCTAGAAGCTTTAGTGGAAAAATAACCATATTGGTATGCAAATTTACTTATTCACACATGAATGGAGGGGGGGGTTGTGGTAGTGCATGAGGAGCAACTATTCAAAATATTTGTGTGAATGTCTTTGTATGGCAGAAAGCCAACAAAAGCAGGGACAAATATATATGACTCAGCAAATTTTTTCAAATTTGTCAGCATTTTTGCAAGTCAGTTCCTTGCTTCTTGTTCTGTTCTTTTGAAACAAACTAAACCTAAATTTTATACCTATTGAACCAATGATGTCAAAAAATGAAGAATTGTGCCAGTCTGCCCAGTTTACCTGCTGGCTTTGGGAACTGTTTTGGATGTTCCCTATATAAATGGCATTTTTTTGCCATTTTGCTACATATTCTGTATGTTCAACTCCGTATTTACCCTCAGTTCAGTATTGCATTTATAATTCAAGTTGCCAGGCTAAGGAATAAGACCACTAACATTCAATCTGGGGAAGCTAAACACTGAGTCAAGCCTAAATGCAGTAACTCCTGCTATTAACACCATTAAAAAACATAATGGTTCCATAGTCAGACTTTATTTTCTTCTATCTGGACTAGGAATGAACTAAAGGACAGTCATGGGATTCTCCCCTTTTTACATGCATTCATGAGTTTTTCCAAGCCATCTATTATGGGATCCAATTTACAAGTTGCAGAGGGAAAGCTATGAAAGAACTCTAATTATCCTTTCCTTTTTGCCACATCCTTATTGACAAAGCCAATTCAATAACTAGATGACTGGTTGCCAGTGCCTCTCTTGACTACAGATTTCTGAAATATTCATATGTCCCTATACATCTGTCTATATAGCAGAGCCTGCACAGTCCTTTTGTAAGTGACATTTCATGGTGAGAATTATGCCAGCACAAAATCATATGACTTGATGTCTGCTTCGGTGACATTAAACTCATAGTAGAGAATTGTGAATAATAAAAAATTATTTGCAGGAATGTTGGTCTCATTTTTAGATTTATTCTAACTAGATTTATTTTTAACTGAGTAATTCCAATTTATTTTATCTGGATTAGACTGAATTATTTTCCAGATCAGTCATACATGTTAGATATTATCTATTTCTCTCTGATTCAGACATACTGGGAGAGCTGCATATTTCCTAGTATTTACTTTTTTTTCCCCCAGATTCTGGTTAATGCATGAAAATGAATGGGTACAAGAATGAAGAACAACAAATGGAGAAAAGTAAACTTTATTTGACTCAAAAGCTTTCAAACCAATTCTCTTCACTTTTCAGAAAATGGTTTGACGTTGCTCTCAGAGCAATTGAAATTTACAACATCAATAATTTAGGGAACATGTTGATCAAAGATAAAAAGAGTAGCATTTGTGCAATTTTCAGTACTTACTTAAGCTCCTGAGAGTTAGCAGCCATAAGGGATTTTAATGTCTTGTCAGCTAATGGGCACCCAGAAACACTGAAAAGAAAATCTGATGTGAAATATTTTATTGAATAAAAAAATGTATTTTCTCCTAAAACAGCAACCTCCAGATAATCTATGGCTTATAATAGGTAAAAACTGCCCTCAAATATTTGCTCTTGGCAAAGGAGATGCAGCCAATATGAGTCTGTAGTTCTTAAACAACTGGGGAAAAAAATATATAGTCAGGGGCAAAGCTTTCT
>WEKX01020573.1:917-49888 GCA_013390025.1 Pitta sordida | reverse complement strand
GGAGAGGAGAATCGGATGCACAAAAGGTGCAAATCATGAGTTAAGGTAAGAGCAATTTACTGGAAACAGCAATGAGATAATAAAATGAACAGTAACAAGAACAATACTAATAACAAAGTGTACAAGACAAGCCACAAATTCCCATGATTACTTGGAACTGGTATTACCCAACTTCTCTCTCTGCCGCTCTTACTCAACTGGAAGGAACTCCTTCTTCTTGGAAAAGACTCCCCTTCCCCCTGCCCCATANCAGTCATACATGTTAGATATTATCTATTTCTCTCTGATTCAGACATACTGGGAGAGCTGCATATTTCCTAGTATTTACTTTTTTTTCCCCCAGATTCTGGTTAATGCATGAAAATGAATGGGTACAAGAATGAAGAACAACAAATGGAGAAAAGTAAACTTTATTTGACTCAAAAGCTTTCAAACCAATTCTCTTCACTTTTCAGAAAATGGTTTGACGTTGCTCTCAGAGCAATTGAAATTTACAACATCAATAATTTAGGGAACATGTTGATCAAAGATAAAAAGAGTAGCATTTGTGCAATTTTCAGTACTTACTTAAGCTCCTGAGAGTTAGCAGCCATAAGGGATTTTAATGTCTTGTCAGCTAATGGGCACCCAGAAACACTGAAAAGAAAATCTGATGTGAAATATTTTATTGAATAAAAAAATGTATTTTCTCCTAAAACAGCAACCTCCAGATAATCTATGGCTTATAATAGGTAAAAACTGCCCTCAAATATTTGCTCTTGGCAAAGGAGATGCAGCCAATATGAGTCTGTAGTTCTTAAACAACTGGGGAAAAAAATATATAGTCAGGGGCAAAGCTTTCTAGCCCCTGTAAAGCTTTGCATGAAGAGGCAGTGGTATACAGAGTCCATCCTTTATGTTTCATACACGAAGGACAGGTACAGGATGTGGTCCACATGACTGGTAAAAGAGAAAATACTTCCATTCTGCTCCTAAAGGAAAAGCAGGAAGTTATTGTGGCAACCCCTAGGTTGACAGTAGGCTATTCTGAGAAAATATTTAGCATCCTCAGGTTATAATAGCAGATCTATGAATTTTAAAGCCATTCGTAGAGAGATATACATAAATCTCATTTGTAATCACATGCAAAAGTATTTGTATAGAGATTGCATATGCTTAGAGAAATGCAAACTTTAGTAAATGACTTATCTGCAGGTCTCAGCTAAGAAATACAGCTATAGTAATAAGCATATGCTGCTTAATTCTGAATCAGTGTTTTGAGTCCAGACCTTTACAAATATAACAAAACCAGGATAACCAGTGGCATTTCTGTATGGATTATTTTCTGCAAATTACTTTTGAACACTTATCCATGGTTAATATTTCCTGCTCTAGGCTTCCTGTTCTTTCTTACCTACGGTGTGAGGCATAGTTTCCTGTTACATGACCACTACCATCACATCCTGGAGTTGGACAGCTACACAAAGAGGAAGAAATGAGAAATTAGAGTATGTACAATACACCACATAGCTCATTACACTCTGAAGTGAATTATGTAATAATACTTAGGGAAATCAGGTTCATCATTACAAATTTCAACACTATCATGACGTTGCAGAAAACTAGCAAAATGTGCTTCTCATTTGTAATTATTACTCGAAGCACAGATGGAAAGATTTCTTTTTGCAATATGAATAAGGAAAAACTATATTTTTTTAATCTATGTAGTGTAAACCCACTATGCTTTGCATAGATATTTTGGTTGCCGTGTGAATTCCTAAAAAGGCAGTTGCATTATTGGTGCAAAATTTTGTCAGTAATTCATTAATATTACTGCTGAAGTTTCTGATTCGACCTCCTGTACATCATAGACCAGAGAACAGTAATATCCAAAATAATTCCTTTGAATTCTGATTGAAATGAAGCACCTTCTTTAGAAACACATACAATCTTTGTTTGCTGTTACAAGTGAGAAACTAGGTGTTATGGTTGCTTGCAGAACAGAAAGCATGTCAGGAATGTTCAGAATGAGCACAAAACTTTCTCAAGATGTTTCTCAGCTGAACTGAAAAGTGACACAAATGTGGTTGTTGTGGTTAAAAAAGGTACTCCCTGATTTAGTGTTCCCACTAAAACTCTCAAACCACATGTTAGGTGCTCACCCTGCCCCCTCTTCCTTTCCTTCCCCATCCAGTGAACTGGAGAGGAGAATCGGATGCACAAAAGGTGCAAATCATGAGTTAAGGTAAGAGCAATTTACTGGAAACAGCAATGAGATAATAAAATGAACAGTAACAAGAACAATACTAATAACAAAGTGTACAAGACAAGCCACAAATTCCCATGATTACTTGGAACTGGTATTACCCAACTTCTCTCTCTGCCGCTCTTACTCAACTGGAAGGAACTCCTTCTTCTTGGAAAAGACTCCCCTTCCCCCTGCCCCATAAATGACATAAGGTGGTATAGAATAACCTCCAGATACTGGCCATGCCCCGTCTTGACTATGGCAAAAATCAACCCCATCCAGGCCAGAACCAGGATAGTGTTGTTCATTTAGCAGAGCAGATGCCAAGATATGGAGGTATGCTTGACCTGTTTTTCCTCAGCCTTTCTTCAGTCATAATACTGAACTCATCAAATTGGGATGCTGTCCTGTGCAAAAGGGTAATAATACCAAGAAATGCAACTTGTTCACGGAAGGGGAGGTTAATTAAATATGCCTTTGTACACTGCTTTAAGACACCCTAGCACAAATCCTGCAGTTACGCTGTAAAGAGCTGTTTTTCTTTCACTGGACACATGGATAATAAGGGGCAAGCATATGCTATACAAAAACTGTTAGCTAGTGCTCCATTCTAATGAACAAGGAGTGCCTGAGATGCCTGAGGTGCTCACCTGGCTATTTTCTCTGAGCTGGCAGAATGCTAGGAATTTTTTCAAATCTGTAAAAAAGCCCTCGGAAGACATCAACCTCATTTTCACAGTCTATTTCAACTTGAGCAATGCAGTTATGGGCAACAGAATTAACATGGAAAAGTAGAAAGCACATGCCGGAAGGAGATACTGAACAGTAGTTAACCGCAACTGAGCTGACCATGTTAGAAAATTTTTCTCTGGAAGCGCTTATGTCATTTTAAAAACTTCCTCATGATGGAGCCAACTGTACTGAATTGTTCTTTACAATTTCAGGGCTCAGTGGGATCCTAGAAATGCAGTCTGATCCCTGTATTAACTATCGATTCTGATAAATTAAAAATACTTCTTATTTAATTTTCTGAACAACTATATTTTAGATAGCTATTTCTGCTTACTGTTTGAAAATAATACAGTAAAATCACTGTAAGATGATCATTGACCTAGCAAATAC
Source organism: Pitta sordida (assembly GCA_013390025.1). Taxonomy (NCBI): domain Eukaryota; kingdom Metazoa; phylum Chordata; class Aves; order Passeriformes; family Pittidae; genus Pitta; species Pitta sordida. The sequence continues at coordinate 46,539 of WEKX01020573.1, read as the reverse complement.
TCTGAATGTTATTATTTAGGAGAGCAGAAAAGTATTTTACAGACATCTCAAAACAGGTCAATATCACAAAGGAATAAATAATACAAAAGAAAAGCCATTAGTCTCCAGCAAATAAACTCTCAGTGACTTTTGTATGCATTTGTTTTAGAAGAAGCGGCAAAACAAACCTGACCTGTAGCAATTTAGGTCATGAACTACAACTGCAGATAAAATGTGGTGAGTAGACATCATGCAGACTGCATGACATGAGGGGAAAGAATTGCTCTTCACAGCAGCTTGCCCCAGGGAAATGTGAACTCTAGAGATAGGGGCAGATCTAACTGCTTCAGTGCCACCGAGTCTGGAGAACAGGACACAAGTTGACGGGATATGACTCGTTTATTTATGGGTGAGCCTACAGTGATATGTTATGGACTATCACCATTAAGTGATACAGATCACACTTGTCTAGAGAGTCACACTTGTCCTGTTTGGGACAAAAAGAGAAGTGCTATTGCTGAGTCCTGATTCATTAGTACAGTGAAAACTCTCTGTTGATATTAAAATTACACTGATGTGAACCCAAAAGGGTTTTGTGAAGAGCCTAGATGAGATTTTGAAAGATTTTACAAGCTGGTAAATTCGGAAAGGTTTGTCAGAATTTATTTTCAATTTGACATGGTAAAGTTTTGGCGCTTAAGACAGAACAAGTGCATCTCAGTACTCGAGAAAGTGTGTGAATTTGGATTTTCAGCAGGACAGAATAACAAACTGCTTTGAAAGAAGCAGATGAAGGACTTAAATATAAAACTCCTGCACCTTGGAAAACCCTGTAGTGGTTTCTGTCTTGTAGTTTATCTTTTTATGAACTCTGCATGTTTCATAGCTGAGAAATCCTGACCACTTCTACACAAGCTCTGAACAGTGTATGATTGTTCAGTCATGATGATTGTTCAATCAAGGTTTATTTAATTATGTAAGCATTAGCAGAGCTAATCTGTGACATGCTATGAAACTGTGTGTTTTGTAGAAGGAGCCCACTTGTTACCTGTCTACCTAGGGAATAAGTAGTGACACCTAATATAACATAAGTCATTAATCTGGTCCAGATCCCTGGCTATCCAGTTGTATATCCACAATGTGGAACTAACTACCTACAGTGAACTGCGCAAGTCTGTCTCCTCAGTTCCTGCAAATCTATTCCAAATCAGAAGTCAGAACAACAGTGTAGTCAATCTTTACAAAGGCAAAGGAAAATGTGGCATTTTTTGTGACTCACGTGATGAGTTCCTTTTTGAGATCTCTTGAGTGGAGTTTGGGTTTAGGACTTGGGAGGGAGACATCTCCTGGATACTTCTTTTCCTCCATGTTTTCTGGAGAGTTCACTGGATCTTTCTGAAATATTAGACGAGAATATGAATAAAAGTTTCTCTCTTCAAGTACTCGCATATGTTCAAGAAATAATCATCCATGTCAAGAAGAAAATTTCTTGTAAAACTTAAGAAAAAATAATTAAAAAGAATAAAAAATAAATTATGGAGAGAAGTGAATAAATTTTGGTACATCATAGTTTCAGATTCTCACAGATAGATTTTTAGACATTTTTAAATGATATGAAGCCATTTCTAAAGGCAGATGCTGGTTCAAACTGTACATAGCAAAATTTTGGTTTCAGGGTATAAAATGTTGATAGAGGCCAAAGAAAAGTCTTTAGAGAAATTAAAAGTGGTTGTTGAATATATAGAGCCAAACATACCTTCAGTGAGTACGTTCTTGTTTTTTTCTGTGTAAGTACATCACTGAGTTTTGTATATAGTTGATGTGAGGACCATTGTACCACAAATTACAAAACTGCAATCAGAAACTAAAAAAAATTACTGTTTACATAAGCATATGTATATGCAAAGATTTTTAGATCTGTAGAATGGAATGGCTTGTTATTCAAAGAGCAGATTCTTGTTAAAATAAAAATCATGGGAACACCATGAGAAAATTATGGGAAAGCTTTGAAGTTTTCTTAGTTGCAGGCTACTAAGCAGAGTTCTTAATTTCTACTATTTGTAGATCAAAATCATCACTGTTACTGTTATGGTTTTTGAATGGTATGAACCATGACCATTCACTCCTTTGGGAAAGCGTTTTTGAATTTTGGAGTCCTGAAAGGAAATGTTCTCGTTTTCTGAAAAATCTCTTTGATCACTTCAAAATAGCTTGGTTTATACTGTTTTGAGACTTAATGCCTTCAATTATTATTATTTTTCTGAAAGATAAGTACAGCATTTCCTTTCTGGAGGGATGCTCTGTGGTTATTTTATCATTCAAGAATTTTCTAAAGCATATAGCATCAATTACTGAACCTCTATTAATCCCTTCTGCGACTTCATGATGGTTTTGTGATTCCATTCCAATACTCAGATAGGTAATTCCCAGAGATTACCATCTGTACGAGAAGAAACTGCTGCCTGTGGTTCAAAGGACATCTTTATGTCCTTTAACATAAAGACATAAAAATGTCCTGTGGTTCAAAGGACAAGGTCCCAGCTCCTGCTAAACTCATGGGGCTAGTGCTATAGATGCTCTGGACTTGTGCAGCTGAGACGTGTGCCAGGACAGAGGAGCAGGGATGTCTGCAGAGCTGTTAACACAGAGCAGAGGGCTGAGTAGAATCTGGCCTGAAAATGGAGACTCTGCCTAATGGGACTTGTAAGCTCTGCAGGGGTGTTTCTTCTGATAAAGCTTCCATATGGTACTCAATTCTGGCAGCTCATCTTTGCCTGTTTGGAGGCTGAATCCTCAATATGACTTCCTTCTGCTTTCTGGTACTGGCTACCTACTGCCTACTGAAACTCACACTACACATACATAAAGAAATGATGCCATATTATTGCTATATCAATCACAAATCACCGATTTTTGCAACTACATTTGTGGGTTTAGTTTGTTTGGGAATAATCTAATCTGCTACAAATATAGAAAGCAAAAATAGATATATTCAGCTTTTCTAAACTCTCTTTCACAGTAATTATCAAGTAATTATTTTAAATAAATAGAATAACCCTCATACATTTCAGGCTTTTAGAATTAAATGCAAGCAGGGATCATCACCAGTGTAAAGTTATTGTAAAATCAAAAGCTCCCCCAAAAGAAGCAAAAAAGTGGTAACTTCTGTTGCCAGCTGGAAGGGATCAGACATCAAAATAACTTAAAAAAACCACAAGTGAAATAGTTGCCACTTAATTTAATGCAGGTTGAAGAAGGCGGGATTGCCAGTTTCTTATCTTACCAGGAATGATAGGCTACATCTCTATCACTGAACTCAGGACCATTGTTATGTTTCTAAAAACTTAATGCATGCCTTGGGTGGATCCTAGCTATGTGTCAAAACCAGGGCACACATCAGCCTCTTTCACTACCCAAAGGTAGAAGTGAGAGAAGCCTGGAGTAGAGGGTGGTGGAAAAACCCCTCTGGCACTCCACTGTGATTCTGAGATGCGTGATGTACCGGCAGCACATCAGAGCAGCCGTAACTGTTTGTGCTACGGGATATATGTATTAATATTTTCAGATAAATAACTTGTGTTCTTTATCTCAAACAAAAGATATGTCTTGATCTTTTGCTGGTGCTGGAACAGAAACCTGTGTGTGTCTGAGTTATTTATCATGTCACTGTGTGATACCTGTTGCGTGGAGTAGACTGATGGAGAATTATGTATATGAAGGCTTGACAGAAACAGTATTGCAGTTCACACCTTCATTTAATGATATTTCACTGAATCATTTAACAAAAATAAGATTTCACAAAGAAGACTGACGTGAGTACTACAGCCATCTGTGTAACTGATACTAAAGGGTTTAGAATTACAGTATTTTCATTTTCTGTCTTTGAATTTTTTTTTCAAATCTTGTGAATTTCCTGAATTGAGCTATTAAAATTTTTATTTTTTTTAAACCAATAGCTATACACACTCATATATACAGAAAAATCAACAATTTTATAGTAACTACTCTTTTGAAAAATAAAAAATCTAAGGAAAAAAATATGAATACAAGGGTTCGGTTTTTTTTCATTTAACAACCCTTAGTATACTTCTCAGGAATGAGGAACAAATATAGACATTTAAACAAGTGACTTATTCAGTATTGTCTTAGCACCTTGAGGAATACTTGGTATTATTCAAGCAGCATGAAATCTTCAGATGTGTAGAAGCTGCAAAGCAAATGTAGACAAAGAAATACTGAAACTCTGCCTTTCTACGACCTTACATCACTACATGTGGCCCAAAAGGAGTTGTGTCTGAAACGCATGTCAGAAATAAAGGCCAAATACTTCTTGATCCTCTGCAGTTAATACTGAGAGTAGAGTATCATATCTTGACTTGTACATTTGTCCAGCTACTTAGCTTCAGATGGAGAGATAATCCTTTGGGAAAACACCTTTAGCACTTCCCGCTTTCTGATGTGTTAGGTGATGATTGTGACAGTTAGTCAAGTCCAACTGCATGTATAACTTTTCCTTTCCCATTTGAATGGATTTATAGCTAAATGCTGTCAAAAATCTAAAGAATTCCACACTAAAGAAAAATCGAAACTAACCCAATTGGTCCAAACATTGCTATTTCCTGCAAAGAGCATGTGTGTATTCATGCATGCACACTACAGAAAGCAAGCAAGCAATGATACTCCATTAATGTACAGATGGAAGTTTATATTGATTTCAGCAAAGACCAGAACATAATGGTAACATGAATAACAGATAATAGCATCTGGCACTTTTAACATTTTTAAGCCCTGAAATCTTTGGAGAACTGACAGTTGAACTAACTGACAGCCCTAGTTATTTCTCATCGCTTTCCTTTTGGAGAGATTTTGAGCGCTTTCCAAATTCAGATTTTTTTTTTTTTTTAAGGGGGCATCTGGACAGGCTATTTTGATGAGAAAGAGAGAGACAATATTTTCTGTAAAATTACCACCAAAATTAAGCAACTGTTGTGCATATGAACCAGATAACAATGAATTAGGAATAGATATAATCAGTCATTTTCTTTGCATGAGAATAACTGCCAGTCTTTGATTTTGAAAACAGAGCCTCTGGCCCTGACATCACTGGACACATCAAGGTTCCCTGGGAAGGGAAAAGCTCACAGCAAAGATCTGGGGCCAGATTCTCAATTAGGGACAAACCAAACAGAGTTCAAACGCCAAGTGGAAGGGGCACCAGTGCCTGAGTGCGCTGGTCATCGGATCATGATGTCCCATTGTGCAGTTTAGTTGTGTACAGCTCCCTGTGCTGATAAGCGACAGGGAAACAGCCAGACACCCATCACAGCCTTCTGAAAGTCAAGCATGGATGTGGGGGATGTGGAGATGCCTCTGCTTTGGCTCTTTTGCTGAGCTGAGGTGGCAGCAGAGAGGAAGAGTGGCACAACAAGTCCCTGCCAAGTCTGTGACATCTATCAATCCCTGCAGCAAGGCAGTCCTCTCAAATTTGCCCATTGTGCAGCATGAATAGGGACGAACCTGAGCCCTCAGCCTCCTGCCTTGTGTCAAACCAACTCAAAAACGCTGATACAGGGATTTTGCTCTCATTGGGTAGTAAAGACCATCATTACCCCAAAAAGGAGACTGCAAAGGGCTCTTCATGACAACGCAACCTCCAAGAAATGCGAGTTTTTCAGCAGTCACATTTCAACAGACTACCCAGTGTTGGCTGAATTTTGTGGTCACACCATTGAATTATCTTTTAATCCCAGGCTGTTTTGGAATCAGAGACCTGGATCACTTAACCTCAGATTTAAATAGATGTACCCCGTCTTCTTGAAGTGTCAGTTTTGATATTTGAACAAAAGGCAATTTCATATTAGTGTTCAAATGCTGTTATTTAATATACAAAACCAAACAGGGAGTAAAGTATTTGAGACTGCACAAAACCTCCTAACTGGGACACCTGTTAGTCTGTTTGAGAAACCAGTAAGTTAGGCTTGTCTATGTTAATTACCATCGTTTTATCTAATTAGCCTTTTAAAGATCTCGTCCCTTCCTGATTTAAGAAAAATGCAAGCAGTCCATATTCTGACAGTCAGTCTCAAGGGAGATTAATCAGACCAAACCTGCCAGTAAAACAGAAGAAAGACCATAGTAGACTGTGCTGCTTTGTTGTCAACACAGGATAAACGGGCATGAAAGAGTGAAACAGAAATAAATATAAAATCAAGACAATTACCAAGTTAGAAGTGGCACTCTAGAAGACTAGTCGTAGTAATTGCAAGCTGGAGATCTAAGACTCACTGGCAGAGATTTCTCAAAGTATGTTAAATGCAAAATAAAATGTTTTCTACTGAAAGAATATCACAGGCAAAGTTCTAAGCACATATTTAAATGCTTATATAATGATTTATCTAGATTTATAAAGAGTTGGCATAGAAAAAAATGGCTTTTTGTTTAAGCATGAAGAATTGTTTGGATTGATTTTGTTTGTTGGGGTTATTTTTGTTTTGTTTTTCTTTTTTAGCAAGTGATCCCTAGTGCATTTGGATGTATGTGTTACAGGACTGAGCCATTAGAAACAAAATTCTAAAAGCAGTTTCTAATGATGGATACCTTTGATTTCCTTATCTTAGAGACTTATATACATTAACAAATAGGCTCTGAGAGCAAGATTTTTCAAAGTGAGTAATGATTTTTTATACCACAGCAAAGAGACCATTAAAACCAGCTCAATGTTCACAAGCCTCTACCTGTAGAAATTCATTCCCTTTTAAGTGCATTAGATGGTCTCAAAGACCATCATCTGATCCCTCATCCAAGGGAAGAAGTCACTCAGAAAATGAAATGATACCTCTTTTTCTTCTTCTTTCCTGCCATGGGTCTTGCTGTAGTTGATTGGTGTATCCCAGCCTTCCTGTTCACAAAGAGCCTGGTAGAAGGCTGCATTTACCAGGATGCTACTTGCTTTGAAAGGAGAGGAGGAAGGAGTGGGAAGTGCTGTGCTGGAAGAAGTGAGAGGCATAACTTTGTCTTGGCTTCGATTCTTTTTCATGCTCAAATCCAGAGTGCCATTTTCATCCACTTCTATCTCAGCTCCCTGACATACAACAGGAAATAGAGACATGTTTAGATGCGGACACAGTAAGGTTGTAAAATAACCATATGATGCTTTTAAAGGATAAATATAAAATGCACGCTTTTATTTAAATTTATCTGAATCTAAACCCAGCTTTTCGATTTATGTCAGTTAATGTCCAACTCTTAGGCAGACTTAAGGGTAGCTTCAGTAATAGTATCCTGCATCTCAGCTTAAACATAGTAAGTAGAATTTAAATAAGATCCCCTAAACCATAACCTATACAGTCTAAATCTAGTTTTATTTAAAAAAAGTTTAGCTTTAAATCTTCTTGATCTTTTTCACTCTTATGGAGAACTATGACCCCAATTCACAGTTAAAAGCATTAATGCATTGTTTAGGTCATCAACAGCATTACTATTACATATCCTCCCTTCCCCCCACACCCTGGAAACATTACAACATCTGCATCAAGGGGGGAAAAGGAGGGGGAAAGAATCATGTCGAAAAGTAGCACAGTAGGAGAAATTTTCACTAGGGTTTTCTACATCACTTAAAATAATACATTGCCCTAATCATAATTTGACTAGGCCAATAAGGCACAGGTCTGCACTGTGACTACTAGACAGGGAGGTACAGGAGAATCTTGAGTACGTTCTCCTTGATGGAGGTCTGCTTAAGTTAACAAAGCTTTTGCTATTTGGAAGGCACAGCAAAGAGCAGCCTCTAATTACAGAGGAGTGCACAGTTTGGGGAGAGACGCAACTTCTCTTTCCAGTCTGGGAGAAACTCTCAGAACAGCTCCTGCTCACAACAAGGAGCAAGTGCTGCTCAGCTGTACAAGAAGAAAGGAAGGAAACCTCGCTGTTCTGCCTTATCCTGTTTGATCACAGAAAAGGACAAACTCCTACTCGTGTAATGTTAAAAACTCATGAAAGTGCAAACTACTAATTGAAACAACAAAAAAATTCCCTTCATGCTCAATATACTACGCTCTATATTGACAGATTTTGTATACAGGGATGAATAGAAAGCTAGTCCTCGCTATTGCCAGCAATTACTGAAGTCAAGTAGGGGAAGAGATGAGAGGTGGCTTCTGCAGTAATATTCACAGAATCACAGAATCGCAGAATCACAGAATCAGTAAGGTTGGAAAAGACCATAGTGATCATCAAGTCCAACCTATCACCTATTACCTAACCCAGCCAAGCCTGTTCCCTAACCTGTTGCCATCCTGCTACCANCTAAAGTCCAAGTATACAACATCCACGGCCTACCTATAACACACTACCCTAATATCTAAGTCATGCCACCAAGTACTTCATCCAACCTTTTCAGAAGTCTAGTTCAGTGTGTTGCCCTGAATAAGGTGGAAAACATCCAAAGACTATGGGGATAAAAAGCAACGCCATAGAATGCACATAGAATGCTATAATTAACACTCATCTTTGTCTTCCTGTTACTGTCATCACTCCTTTTTTTTATTTCCTTCAACACATAGCTTACATAACCCTTAGGAATTTGGGGCTAGGTATGTTAGATGCTGTATAACTGTAGGAGACAATCATATAAACCAAGATTTCCTCCCTTAAGAAGTGTAAAAGTAAACCCATAGTGTAAGTGAATGACCTAGTTGTTGTGTTGTAAACAGAAAAGAGACAGGTATGTCCAGGGGACAAGGTTTCTCTCTTTCTTAGACTTCCTCCTCAGGAAGGCAGCGGCAGAAAGAGCCCCTTTCTTTTTCTTCCATTAAATATTGCTGGAGCTCGATGATTAGTCAACAATTCAATGGTTAAAGATAGGGCAATGAACCTTATTCTTACTTGAGGATCTTAAAAACAGCTTTGGTGAGAGGGAATTCTCCCCCTGTGCTTGAATTGTGACACGGCCACCCTGGTTGGGCTGAGAGTGCAAACTTCCTTCATGTAGCCTTGTCTTCTACCACCTCCAGTAATGACTCACTTAAAATGTGATTGACTAAATCTTTTTAATCACGGGGAAACTCTTGGTAGAAGATGACAATTTAGGGCCCAACAGCCTCTCTTCACTCAGACAACCTGGCTCCATTTTGTATCCATGAGCCTAACACGGATGCCCACCTACACTGAACCACTATCAAGCCATCTGCTTGCCCCTGGTTCAGAAACTCAGGGACCTCTTATGTTTGCTTCTCCTGCATAGCAAAGTTCACATTTTCAATCATACAGCTTAAAAAGAGCGATGTTTTATTATATTTATGGGAAGTAAATACACTTCTAATATGTTCGTACTAAGACGCTTTTGTTACATCTTTCTGCCCCTTTTTAGTAAATAGTTTAATCTCCTGTGATAGTTTTAAGCCCTGAATTTGACAGTGCAGCTTATCCTGGATAATAACTTAGTAACCACAACATCTTATGCCATCTGTATAATATCAAATACATTTTTATATGAGCATTAATAAACCTTAGTTACAAAAAAATCCAAGATATTAACTATATCAGTGCCAAGTGCGCACACCAGGATCTGACAATATAGCTCTGCCATGATCGCTCCAGTGTTTTTTGGCTTCATAGTTGAAATGTAACTGTAGCAATGAAACAGAGCTACAGTAATCAAGTTTAATGACCAATGTAAAGTAAAATGCTAAATATTGTAGTTGCTGACATTTTTCATAATAAAAAAAACTTGGGTTAAGTCTGCACAACCAACATTCATATAAAATTCCAGACCTCTGTGACAGATGGCTTAGGAAAAGAAGCCATGTAACTGGGCTGCGGTAGTTTTATAGTGGAAAACCCATAAATAGTGCAGATTCTCTGTCACTGACAAAATATCAGCTACTCAGAAGGCAACAGCAACAACAAAAAGGACAAAAACCAACCAAGGTGCACTCCTCAATGCAACCAACTAAGAAAAATATCAGAAAACCGTTGTCTCTGAGAAACAGATACTATTAGCTTCCACAAGGAGCTCTGGGTGATGAGCAGAACATTTGCTAACAAGGTTATTTAAAGCTTTCTCAGCACTTTCCTGAAATTCATCTAGAAGTTGAGTTGTCCAATGTGTACCTAATTCTGATCAGGGAAAGCTGGGTTGTGTATTTGTGAAGTAGAGTGCAGATGGGGTTTAAGTGAGCTCACAGATGCACACAACAATTAAATAAAGTCATGGGAAAAATATCCCCCTTTGCCCATTGCAGAATGGATCACACAATTACAGAATGGCTTTTTATTCACAACGGTATAAAAGAGCTATTGCTTTGCTGTCTTCATACAAATTCCAAATGGTAGAACTAAAAGAGGGAACTCAGTTACTGCTCCAGTTGCATTCCTACTCTCATTCCACTCTCCTCTCAATATGTCTCCTTTGCTTGTTTTACGACATTCATTTTTACATTAATTTTAAAATGGAACTAAAAAGACAAAAATGGCAAATGGCAAAAAAAATGCTAGAGCAGTGCTATGACATGCTGACAGAAAATGGCACTTACTATGCCTAGCTCAGGCTTGTAAAGGCTGTGTTCCCAGTGGAGGCAAGATCTTATTACTGTTGACTATAGTGCATGGATGAACAGGCCTATATTTATGCATTCATCATGACATACTTAAAATATGGCTACCAAACCTATGTAAACTCTTCTGATCCTTCTTTTAAAATGTAAGCACAACAAAGATGCAGATGTATCTTATTATTTACACAGATTCACACAGATTCACAGAATATTATGAGTTGGAAGGGACCCACAAGGATCATCAAGTCCAACTCACCATCTAACACCCGTAACTTATATCAGTTTGCAGCTAAGTGAGTCTTCGGACCCTGATTTTTATTTTATTTACATTTTTATTTACCCTGTTGTAAACCAGGAAACTATCCACTGAGGCAATGAAGAAAAATCAATGAAAGTGAGAGGATACATATGGTTACCTCTTATCTACTACCACATCAGTGACAGTGTGATCACCCAAAAATGTTTTGCAAGTAGCTTTTAAAAGGATTCCAAAATCAAAGAAAAACGATTGGAGCACATTTTCTTTATTCCTGTATCTATTCAGTTAAAAACAAAAGGGGGTACAAAGAGTACTTTACTACTAAAAATAATATAAATATATAAACAAAATAATGGTCTCTATGCTCTCAAAGTGCTTTGTACTTTAAAGTCAATCTTTTTTAGCCTCCTTTATTTTAAGTCATAAATATTGCAGAATATTTTACAGCACTCCAGTAAGTCTTGTCCTTAGAACTGTACTACAACAGCTAGGACAATAAAGGATATTGGGGTTTTATGGCAAATTTCTCCTGCATTTTTCCATATGCTTTTGGTCTGTCTGATCACTCACAGCATTTAATACTCTGCAATGTGCCTCCACTAATGATTACAAGTTAAGCTTTATCTCATAGCTGGATCAGAAAGAGTAAATTATTGTGTCTGCATGGATCTTATTTCCAACCTCTGACATTAGGGAGATTGTACCATGACATATTAGGGATTTTATGTATTCTTTGGTTAGCATCAGCCAAACAACTTAATACTAAATAAGCCCAAAGATACAACATGATCAATGATTTTGCATTCCCCTTAGCAGTTCAGTCCAGTTTCAAAAGGTAAAAAAAGCTCTTAAGTTCTGGCACAGGGAGTAACTTCGAGACTCGTATCATTCATATATATGAATACTATTCTTAATGCAAGTCCATCCAGAAAAGTACAATCTTTTCTATTCCCAGCCAACAAAACACATGCACCTGGACCTCAATTCTTCACACTCAAATTTAAGCAATTGAGTACTTTTGCAGCAAATTAAAATACTAATTTGGGTCAAAATGAGAAAACCTGTAACCGCCCAGCAGCATCTGAGACAAAAATGTAGTCACAATTTCAGCCCAGAGCAGTTCACAAATTAAAAAAAAGCTAGCCAAGAAGGTACTCAGAGAGCAAGATGCACAGCAGTATTACAGGATGGTACCTACTAATACTCTTGGGCGATTTTTTCATCCTGTATTTAGGCTTTAAAGAATTTGGAGTAAAGTAGTGCCTGACAAACCTGCTGACTACTAACTACATTTTTTAAATAATTGATGTAATTATCACAATCATCAATATCCAAGAATGGAGAGATGACATAATTTTGTTCAAAAACAGAATCTGAACTTTAAACATTTTTAGTAAGTGTCATTTTTTTGTTTCCTTTCAAGGCATAGTGTACATATGCCATTTTGTCTAAACAGGTGGGAAAAACACCAAAACAGTCAACAAATTGTTTGGCAAGCAGTAGTGATGAGGATACAGATAAGCTGTACTGCTTGCAGCTACCTCTGTGAAATGTGTGTGGTGAAGGCTGAAACAGGAGAGATCCCTGGAAATTATGATGAAGCTACAAAAACTGCAAATCAAACACAACCAGGAGACTGGCTTGAGGTACTGCCTGCATGAGAATTGGCTGACCTGGATTATATTCAGGGGAACAGTTTACTTTAGGCCCAGGTGGAGATTGAATGGCTCAGAGAATGTAACATTAATGTTGTACATATTCATTATTTTTGAAAAGAAGTTGTCTAATTATCTTAGTATTTTCTATGCAACTGATAGAAAATTCATAAAGACTTAGGATGCATTTTACTGCTTATTTAAGAATGATTTTTTTCTTCAAATTGCTTAATTTTCAAATTCATGTTTTTTAACTTGAGATATTTGACAGGTCACTTTGTACATTAGGTCTGTTTGGAAGTTGTGCTTACCAGACATACTGTTAATTTATTATCGGACTTCTCTATCCTTGCAACCCTTCTGTTTCTCTTGTCTTTCTTAGACTCTACCTCTTGAACTGACATGTAGAGAATGAGATAAATATATTTGAAAATCCATTATATTATTGACATTTGGAACTGTGTTGTATAAAAAAAATTACTTTTTCATTAAAGTATTATCTATATATACAGGAAAGGGTGAACATTCACGGTAAAATATCCAATAAACCATCCAGCTCTTTCAAAGAGAGGGACAACACTCTGGAGGTCAAGAAACAAAATTTAAGTGACAGAAAGAAAAAAAATACTTTGGGAACTTGTGCTGAAACCTCTTTTGGTGCTTTCCCCACTTGCTTAACCAAGGCAACATATGCATGCCTTGAGCAAATACAAGAAAATGCCACTTACATGAAATGTTTGAAGTTTAACTTCTGCTTTTCAAACTTAGGAGCATAATATTTTTGTATCTCTGACACTTGTGCAACTTGCAAAGAATTTCCAGCAAGCCTGGGAAGGTCTCTGCAGTCTACGTGGTTTACCACCACACAGCCTCCTGTCTGCAAAGTATCATGGCTTAGACTGCTGGGGGGCTGCCTGGTGTTAAAAGATCAAGCACCGAGCTTTGATATGCTAAAGTATGGACCATGCTAATCAGGTTTCATAGACAAAGGGACAAAAGAATGTGGCAAGAGGCATGACTGAGAAATCTGATACTATGACCTCTGGAACACAGCAACCCCACACAGGTATTTTCAAACCCTATGAATGTGTCTACTCTGGAGTTAGCAGAAGAAGGAAATAATCAACTCTGTACTAACATGTTGCGTTACTGTCGTTCAAACATAAATAATGTATCAAGAGATGTTTTTTAATAATGTAAAAATTTTTAAGATATTCTAGCAATTAAGCATTTATACAGTGAACCCCCGTTACTCACGGGCTGTTGGGTCTGGTCCGCCTCCCGTGAGTCGTGAAATCCGCAAAGATAGCGAACCCACTATGTAGCCACATCCCCTTCCCTAATAAGGTCTGGAGGAGGGCCCTGAGAGCGGGGCTTGTTTCAGATATCTGGCTGTGCTCGGCCAAGGCGAGTGAGCACCGGAGTGGGGGGGACGATTGCCAAGGACGGGACTGGCATGGGGCGGGAGGGCGAGCAGCGGCGCGAGAGACGGCGCGGCGCAGGAGGGACGGGGACAGGGGACGGGATCGGGGCAGGGGAGCGAGCAGTGGCACAGCGTGGTGCAGGAGTGATGGGGATGGGATCGGGGCAGGGTGTGCTGTGAGCCCTGCGAGCGGTGCAGGGGGAAGCGGGGACGGGGCTGGCTGTGCGAGTGGGGAGGCTGGGGTGGGGGGGCCAGGCACGTGCCGCAAGCCGCACAAGTGGCGGAGCTGGGGGCCGATCAGACTGAGGTTGAGGCAGGTTCTGCACACACACCGTGGTCGCACAGCTCATGGAAAAATCACCTGCAAATACTGAAGCTCGCAAACAGCGGATTGCGAATACGTGGGTGCTCACTATATTTGTGACTACTACTAGCCACAAACCAATTAAAAATACTGATAAAGAGTAGCCTTATTTTATTGCTTTTTTTTAAAAATTAGAAAGTATGTTCATTGAAGAGAGTCTGGCAACCTCATTCCACAGGTGGTTTGTTTGTTTGTTTGTGGGTTTTGTTTTGTTTTTTGTTTGAATCCTTTATAATCAAAGTAATATCCAAAGACAAATAAAAATAGGTTTCGTATGGTTTTGACCACAAGATTTATTTAGGGGTTCCTTGTTTGTGTTTTGGCCAGAAGCTAATTCTGATTCTTCTGTCAGATGCTTTGTAGCAGTATGCCCTCCAGAAAGTCTGTCAAAAGTGGAGGCAGGCAGATAGCAAGGTATGCAGGTGATTTTCTTTTAGGCTGGATTTCTGGCTGTGAAAAAAGAGTAAGCTGTGGGCTATGTGCCCCAAGTGTCCCTCCATATCGTTACTACGTATTATGTTCACTTCCATTCAGTCCTTCCCCACGATTTGGCAACTGTGAAGCAGGTAAATAGGAGAAAATCTTTGGGTTATGCCTGGTCCCTTTACTGCTCTTCTCTGGCAGCAAAGGTCTATTGCTGAGGTCAGCCAAAGGCTGCTGCAGCAATTTAATCCAACCATTGGCATCAGTTTCCATTTCCCTACCAGAAGAGACCTCTGTTGAAGACTCGTGGAAGGAGTTTTTTGCAGCAGGTATCAGGGATGGATCTATCATTGGGAAACATTCTGTGAGCAATCTTTGGGGCAGATAATGTCTGAGTTATAGGGAATGCATGTGGAATACTCTAGAGAGTGTACACTAGGACATCTCCCAACATTGATTTCAAGGTCCAAAACTTCATAAATAGAAACCCAAAGTGGCGGATACCACTCTGCAAGGTCACAGGGCTCAGAATACATAAGGAGGTGTTATGCTGATGCTAAAATTAATGATTCCATTCAAAAAATAATTGCTAACCCCTTAGTGATGGTGAATGAACACTCAACCAAATTGAAGATTAACATCTGTGGAAGCCACCTCTAGCCACACTGATTCTGGTGCTAAAATAGATAAAGTGACACTGACTTGTAGAGAAACATGTCATCTGTCTTCTGGAGGACACGTCACAGCTAAGAGTCCCATAGTAGAAGCATATGTGCTGCACTATATTTTGACAAATGTACCTCTTATCACTCCCACATGATTTCTCCTCAAGATCTTGTAATAAGACCCTCTTATCTACATAAAGCTTTCAAAAGTTTCTTTCCAGTGGAACATATGTGTCTTTAATATAAATAATAACCACAGGGCTCCCACACCACTGTCATCAGAAGAAAATCTTGTCTATTTTCACCAGCATTATAATACTATATAATGACACAGTGAATAAGTCTCATAGCTCAGACAGTACCATTTGTATATCATAAAGATCTGTGAGGAAACGCAGAGCAGAAACCAAAACATGAAAGCCACACAAACATCTACAAAATTAGGCAACTTTCCATTATGACAGACTTGCCCAAATTATCCATCTCCAAGCACAGTGGGCCTGATTCTCTACTCTTGCCAGCAGAAAGGGGAATTTTACCAGTCGGTTTTTATTCCCCCCACTCTGCTTTGCCAAACTGTTAGGAGCTCTAAATACAACAGATTCCATAGGTGTAGTTCTGTTCCATTGCTAGCAAAATACCCCCTTGGATAATCATATGACTTTTATATTTCTTTTAAAATCATTCATCAAAATGATTACTAAAGGCACGTTTCAGAGGGAGAAAAATTCCATCTTAAATCACATCTAAATTATCCACTGCAGATTGTTGCTGGATTTCAAATAACCTTTTTCCTTTTTCTTCCAGAAAACACCCCCCTTGTAATTAGGGCTCAATTATAAAAAGAATTAACAACAAAATTCCTGCTATTTATTTGGTTTTATGAGAACTGGTCACTGTGTTACTGATTTTTTTTTTTTCTCTGTCTCTCTTCAAAAGAGCATGCAAACAGAAGCCTCCTTTTGGAGGATTTAATGCAGTCACTAACATGAAAGACAGTTTATTCGCACAGTTCAGTAGCTAGCACACCCTCCAGGTTCTTGGACTACCCTACCTTGGCAGACAGACTCTGTGGTTTGTTGGAGAGGATCTCTGCTGCTTCCCTGCAGCGGGTAGAAAGGTTCAGGATAGCAGCAGCTGCTGCTATGTGGGTGTCTTCACTACATTGACCGTAGCTATAAGAGTTGGCATGGCAAGGGCTCTGTGTGTGGGCGCTAGCACTAGGCAGTCGATTAGAAAATTTCACTGGATTTGAAAAATGCTTTGCTGTTGAAGAGAGATTTGATTAACAATCGCATGTATCAAGTTTTTCCCATTAAATAGTTTTGTTTCTCAGACTACATTTTCATACATAAAAATATTCAAAGATTACATTTAAAACAATCCATTTCCTATTGCCAGTTAGGGTTTGCGGTAAAAATGGCTTCAGAAACATGATCATTTAATTTT
This sequence comes from Pitta sordida, assembly GCA_013390025.1. Classification (NCBI taxonomy): domain Eukaryota; kingdom Metazoa; phylum Chordata; class Aves; order Passeriformes; family Pittidae; genus Pitta; species Pitta sordida. The sequence continues at coordinate 29,769 of WEKX01020573.1, read as the reverse complement.
TGCTCTAAGAAATACATACCCTTCAACAAATCATCTGGGATTTTTACTCATATTTTACCTACCTTTAACTCAGGCATTAAAAGCAATAATGCCTGAGGAAAGACTGAACGAGCATTAGTATGTTATCCATCATGGTTTGACCAAAGCAGTGGCTAAATGCAATTATAAATGTATTTTTATAAAGGCTTACTCTCAGACCTCTATTGTGTAAAAAACAACAGTCACTTGTTCAGTCTTAGCTAAAACAACACTGCTTACTCTACTAAGAAGAACTGTTATTTAAATAGCTTTGCTTGTGTGAGTAAGGAGAGCAAGACCAGGCTTTTAAATGAATCAGAGCAATCAGATAAAAACATTACTTGTAAGGAATATTCGGGACTAATTTTGTGGAAATTTTTAGAAATTTAAGTCTATCCTTTAACCAATTAAAAAATAATGGCAATGAACTTTCAAATGAGCTTGGTTTCCAGTTTTTGGTTTGCTATATTTGGAGTAATACACAGATTTATTAGGCAAAATGAGGTCAGTGGAGATCTAAATACTACTAACAGGTGAACAGAAAAACACTTTCACAGGCAAAAGTGGTGTGAAAAAGTGGTTCTTTGTTTTCTTCTCCATCAGCAGCACCTACTCTAAAACAGGTAGAGAGAACTCTGCTCTCTGTTCTGGATTTTGGAACTGATGTCGTAAACTGTTAGCAGGGAAAACATAGAGCATGATTTCAGCCCCAAGAAGCAATAATCACATCTTTTGTCTGTAGCTCTCACAGAGTCCTACAAAGATAAACTAAGCAAAATCCGATTTCTCAGCCTACACCCAGACACATCAAGAACATTTCTGTTTATGGCCATCTGCTCACTCCCTAAAGATCTGAGCTCCAAGGCTCTGGATCCCTTTGGATGTAGAGCTTTGGCTGAGTGTATTTTAGTGCTAAGAGCTGCACAAGGTATTGAAGGACTCATCTTTCCTCAAACTTGGGATGCTCTAAAAGAAATGTTTATTTTTGTGCTTTGACTGTAGCTGAATGCCATATTCCATTTTTCTAAGTACTGGAGGCATCTTAGTAGATCAATACATGAATGCCTCATGATTCAGTTCTCCCGTTCTCCAGTGCACATTAAAAAGGATTTACCTACCCTACTGCAATATTGTAGCACAAGCAAGAGAGCCTACATTTTTAGCAGTTACTACAATGAAATTTAAATTGTATTTAAAGAGTAGAAAAGTGCATTTTCCATTATCACCCTAAAAGGTAAAAGAACAACCAACCAACCAAAAAAACCCCAGGCTATAAAGGGTTTTTTGTTAATAAAACAAGTTTATAAGTGCAGAATCCACAGAGGGCTAATGATGGGCTTTTGGCTGGCTATACATTACATAGGACTCTGAAGAAATCACTGCATCATCAGCTTCTTATTGCAAACTTTTGTATATCTGCATAGTTAAAACACTCACCAGCTTTTTTACTTTCACCTTTCCATTAAAATAATAGCTGCACAATGCAATCTTTGCAAGAACAGGCTGTAAACTTCAGCCCTGATGTACTTCATACATAAATTGCATATGTATGTATTTGCATTTGTATAAAAACATTTCAATCATTTTTTCCTTGAAATGAACCTGTGAAATAGACATACATCTGTGCAAGAGACAGCTAATAGGGAATATTCAATTTTACAAACAAAATTGGAAAATCTGCCACCCAAGAAGCTGGCAATGTACATATTTGCTTTCATTTGAACAAGCCTATTTTTCAGGCTGGATAAATATCTACTTTTCATTTGCAATTTTAAATAGAGTATTTTTATATATATACAAAAAACACCTACAAACACATATATGTGTGTTTGTGTGCACTCAGACACATATACAAATAAATATAAATATATTTTATATACAAATTTTATAAACAAATGTTATAAATATATAAAAACATGTTTCTTAATAGAATTATAATTATGTATGTATTTATGAATATATAAACTTATTTGCTTTTCTGTTCACCTTACTATGAATGTTCTCCTTTGTCAGGATAAGTGGGATGAAATTTGTTTTCTTACTTTATTTTCCTTTACTAATTTTTGTCATTAACAAAACAAAAGCCAATTAAAGAGTCTTTTGTCACATTATTCTGGGTCTATTTTCTTCTGAATCCAATTATGGTGCAATGAAACCTTTCTTTTCTGTTTCCCTCATGGCAACAGAATTATTTGTTTCTTTGAGCTAAAGAATATTTTATAATGGGCAATACAAGGGCAGAATCTTGCTGAAGTTGCACATGCAGATTGTGAAGAGCAGCTACAATATTTAGTGTCCACATTGTGCTGTCCCATTTGTGCAGAGCAGTACCTCAGCAAATCTGTAAGTGATGCAAGCAGAGGGGTCTTGATAAAAATTTGATACATTGGATATGTCTGCACTACAAATATTACATATCGACATCTAAGATGCCAAAAGAAATTTAGTCCAGACCTGAAAGTAATGCAGCTGATGCACGTGCTCATCTAGGAGGAATAATACCTGTATGGATGGATCTAAAAGGTACAAGAAGCGCCTTTGAGACCTAACTTGGATTTCTTCATACCACAATTCATTACAACTTGTGCAGACACATTCCAAGGCACTTCTCATGACAATACTTAAAGATATCACAATTTAGTCAATGAATAATATAACAGGTAAATCATGAAACATTTCTTTCTACTCCTCTTTTCCATAGGTAATTGTTTTTAAAACAAACATGAAAAAAATAAACCTTGTAGTGATGATATTTAGTGTTCTAGAATTCTATGCTTAGCAAACTAGTGATTCTATTTAACATTCTGGCCACAAGTAATTAATGATGTTTCCTACAGATTTTTTTTTAGAATTCTATACGCTTAAAAGTAGAACAAGCAAAAATAAAAAAGAATCCTTGACATTTTGTCACTTTTCCAAGAAATAGTTGAATTTCAAGCTTACATTCGAGCAACTGAGGTGTTTTTCGTCCTTGTGCCACAGGTGCTGTTGTGCGTTTGCCAAAGACTTGTGCATCAAAACTGGCATAATCAAATGGTACTTTCCCAAACTTATCCTGTTCTTTCGTCAGAGTGCCTCTGGAGGAGGTGACTGGCTGCGAAGTTCTGTAACTGTACTGAGATATCTCAGGCTGCTTTGCTAAATTTGCCCTGCAGAAAGGAGGAAAAGAATAAAGAAACATCTTCAAATAACCTTTTCATGAAAAATACATGATACAGGATATGGTTGCACCTCAGTATCAAAAAGTGTGCTATTATCACATGTAAAACTTACTGATAGATGTATACAAGAAACAAACAATACAAATGTGGTAGCTGACCTAGTAGTCAAAGTAGTCAAAACTTCACAGTTCAAAAATAGGACATTAAAAAAATCTAGTATTCTTTAGTAACAATTTGGGCTATATACAAGATAGCTATTGACCTACTGCTACATTACCAGATGACACCAAGCTCGGAGCACGGAGGGTAGGAGGGCCCTGCAGAGGGAGCTGGACAAACTGGAGAGATGGGCAGACTCCAATAGGATGAAATTTAACAAGTCTAAATGTTGGGTTCTGCATTTTGGTTATAACAACCTCAAACTGAACTATAGGCTGGGGATGGAGTGTTTAGAGAGTGGTCAGGTGGAAAGAGACTTGGGGATATAGTGGACAGCAAACTCAACATGAGCCAGCAGTGTGCCAAGGCAGCCAAGAGGGCCAATAGCATAGTGGCCTGCATCAGGAATGGTGTGGCCAGTAGGTCAAGGGAGGTTATCCTTCCCCTGTCCTCGGCACTGGTTAGACCGCAGCTTGAGTANGAGATGCTGAATGATATGACCTTGATGTTAGATGTTAAGTTTAGTTGGATTATAGGTTGGACTAGATGATTTTCAAAGTCTTTTCCAACCTTATCAATACTGTGATACTGTGATACCACTGTAGCATGGAGCTTCCTTTATTATAAAAATTATAAATTATATATAAAAATTATAAATATTTTATAGCCAAATGACTTTTAGGTTTTTTTAATCACTATTGTTCCCTCTTTACTGTGAATGAATATGGTATAAATATAATATAAGATGATCTGTAGTAATTACTTGTACTATTTGGGAGGAACAAATTATTTATGATGTGTTATTCCATTTAGTTAATGTTCAGTAACTACTTGTCTTTAGTAATTTCCTAAGGACTTTTCATATGTAGAGTTAAGGCACGTGCAGTTGGCAGACACATGGACATAATATTCTGTAATGGCTCTGAAGGAACCATTAGAGCTGATCATGTCAATAATCTACAAATTAAAGTGTCCCCAAATAGACCTGAATATAATAGGTTGTAATGGTCATGGTGCCAATGATGTGCAAATTATGCTTGTCTGTAGGGTCCATATGACTCAAACAAAATACAATTGCAATAAAAAGTATTTCCCCTTTTTGATGTCGTTGTATTAAAAAATAAACTGACTAAATCAATAAACTTACAATTAAGAAACTCTATGAAATGTTCTATTCAGGTTACTTGTGTGGAAGTAACATTTAGTAGAATATATTTGATGGCTTGTCTGTTGTGTTTAAGGTTGGCCACATGCAAAAGAAAGATGATTGTTTATTTTGAGAAACAGTCAGGATATTTGGCTTTTCAGAGGTTTATCTTGGAAAATCAAATTACCTCTGCAGCCATAATCTGAATTGAGTGAAAGACACAAGGACCAATCAACTGAGGTTGTGTATAAACACTTTGGAGAGACTGGTTTGTGAGTATTCCTACCTGTGAGCCTGATCATGGCACTGTCCAGCTTTTGGAGACTCGAGCTGGTTTTTCTCCTGGGACATTGCCAACTTTTCGGCTGCAGCAATTGGACAACCAGAAAGGCTTTTGAAAAACAAAAGTCAAGGAAAGAAACAACAAGAAAAAGCTAATATTAAAATTAATTCTTCAATAAAGGAAATGTGTGCTGTGGAACCCAGTGACTTTGAACTACTTTGATGGTCTGCACATCTATGGAAACTGCTGCTGTTATAGCCCAAATTCATCTGTTTTTCAACCCTTAATGCAAAACTGTGAAATACGTGTATTTCATGTGATATATCTGGAAACTGAATCATGTAGGAGTTTTCCACACTTCAGCTTTGATGTTTTGTGTCTGGCAAGTCACTAGTAAATTCTTTGACAAATGACATTTACTTTATCAGTTAAACCGTGCAAATAAGCCTCCTGCTGATTGAAAGGAAAGTGAATTTGGGAAAAAAAACAGGGATATATGAGTGACTGTTATCAAAGAACAAATTTTGTCATTTCATGTTGTGTTAGCTTATTTTTCTCTGTTAGCTTTATTAGGTTAGAATGTGTTTTCTTATCCTGTGCATGGGTTGCTCATGATACAGCTGATGCGCTTCAAAGAGGATTGGGGATTTAAAACAGGAAACATAACATTCCTTGTTTATTCTTGTAGATGAGCTTCTCATATCGCTGTCAAAGATTGACTTTTTATACTAAAAGTAGTAACATAGTCTGATAATATTCAATTTAGTGTGCTCACTCAATAACCAATTTATTAGTTAAAAAAACCCAACACAACAAACCAAACCAAATCCTAAAAAATGTCAGTTCAACAAAGAAAGTTGGTTTGGAAATTTTTATGTCCCAGATTTGTGGTAAGATTAACATTGTATTTTTCCAGGAGAAATATATGGAATATTTTGGTTTACTGGCTTCCAGCAGAAAGCAATACTGACAAGACTTGTGCCGACAACAGTGGTTTGCTGGAGACGGAGTGTATTGACTCTCTGCCTCACCTGCATTCCAGCTGTGATTCCCCAGTTGCCTATCTGGAAGGCTTTGCTCAATTTTACTTTCTCCCTGCAGGCAGAAAGTTAAACAGAAAGGAGTGTTCCAAGCAGGAAGATGTAATTCCCAAGGGCAATAAATGTAGCTTTAAAATGGATTCTAAAATATTCCACTTAAAATGTTCACTTTTGCTGAAAGGTAACATGCCTTGATTGGAAGTTCCTGCCAAGGACTACCATGTATGTGGTGCAAAATTAATGGGTTTTGGTTTCCACTGGGTTCTCCAATTGTAGCCATAATAATGTATTTGTTCATTGTATTTGTATTTGTTACCCCTTGTAAATGATGACTTTTCATTGTGAAGATTGTGATGAAATTGTGGCTTAAATCCTGTCTGTGAAAAATACTGGTAGAATTTGCCATCCTTAGTGCTGCAGCCATTTTTTACATAATGGAATTAACCACAATTTTTTAGTTATGAATAATACAGGTTCCTCTTGCACAGGCAGTCTGCAAAGTAGTATATAGCATCTAATTCCAAGATGTGCCCATCAATTTACTCCTGAGCACATATTAGATATTAACTAGACAGGAACTTTTTTGATCTACCTTCGGTGTGTGTTGCGGTTGCTGTTGACATGTCCTCTTCCAGTGCATCCTGGGGTAGGGCACTTTAAAACGTTTTCATGCATGGCAAGAACTAAACAGGAAAAACGACAACAACAAAAAAGATAGTAACACACATCAATTAAAGATACACATGTTAAAAAAATGAACAAATATTTCCTCTTTGGACTCAGATTCTCAGTTCTGTCGCATTTTGACCACAAAAGAGGACAAGCAAAAGAACTAGAACACAGAGAGCACTATACCTCCAGCATGTATCAGTTTATGTGCATGTTACTGTAGCATGGCTCCCCACATGCACATCATTGTTTCTATAGACTTCAAAGAACAGAGATGGAAGTTACCAAAGATGTTACATCAAGAAGCCCTTTGTCCTTTGATTCATACACTGCTAACACAATCCATAAATACAGTTTATGACCAGATTTTAAAAAACGTAGAGCTACAGTTATGAAGGGGATGTTGGTAGAGTGCAAATATCTTTTAAATTTGTTGTTATGTATGTTACCACAAAGAACAACCTGACTACGTTGTTTTAGTGGATAGTTTCACATTAAGTTTTGGTTTATTATGCAACATTTTATTGCATCCTATTGCAAGATTACACATACACACACACACAAACCAACGTAATCACAGCAGCACAGTTAGAAATAAGCAGGGAAATTCAGGCTAGACTGGGCATAAAAGGATTCGTCACGAGAGAGGGACCTGCTGTGGACCAGTGCTGAGATGTACTGATGAAAGTAACCTTTTTGAGCTTAGCAGTAAAGGGGACACTGGAAACAAAACTGCATAAGCATGCCCAGGCCTCTCAGCTGTTGGCAATGAAAACCAGCAGCCTCGGTGTGTGATAGCAGCAAATGAGGCTGCAGCTCTGAAACTAACAGGTGATGTCTGTTCTGTATGCCTTTGCAAAGGTGTGAGCAAGCAAGATCTTGCAGATTCATGAGGCTATGGTGTACAGGTCTGCTCGCAGAGTGGGGATAGTTTGGCTCTGATCTTGTCCTTCCCAGGCCTCCTGAGGAGCCTCCTACTATTTGTAATACCACTGCTGAGGGGTACTTGAGCTGCATAAGTGTGGGAAGTAGGACTGCAGCTATGAGCTGGAGGGCAAAGAAGGTGTGATGGCTTCTCTTGCAGTCTCATTGTGCAGTCTCACCTAGAAAGGAGGGGATTCTTCTCCAGCATAAGCACACACTACCCACAATACTGAGCCAGATCCAGTTGTTATTCTGGACTGCAGGGTGATGATACTCACTTTCTAGTGGCACTCTAACTTTATGTGGACAGCCTGAGAGACTGCGGTGGTGAGGGTACAGCCCAGTCACATGCCCTGTGCCATCACATCCTGGGATGGGGCATTTGGTTTCTCTCTTTTCAGGCCTGGGTGAATCTGCAGAGAAATCAGATAAGTGTTTTGTTTGGTTTTAGCCCCTGTCTGCACTCAGCTGAGTGATCCTAGTAGCGTGATAATCTCTATTTTGTACTTTAATTTCCTATGCAAACTTTTAACAGCGATGTATGTAACTTAAACATCACTTTAGGTTTTCATGCTGTGTCCTTTCAACAATTACTCCCCCCTCCCAATATGCCATTTATGTGCTAAACTATGTAGCTTTAGGTTTGCAGCATCATTTATTCCACTCAAAGCATCAATCAGGACAGAAGCCACAATCCAATAAGCCAGAAAACTGGCAGCGTCAGCCAACAGCAAGATCTATAAGGGAATAAATCAAAAAAAAAGCAGAAACAATCTTTTGCTCTGTTAATGTCAGATTCCAGGAAGCTGGGACAACCAAATAAAAGCTGAGGCGTGGAACAAACAAACAAACAAAAAGCATTTCAACCAGAAGCCATTCCCTAAATATCACAGATCTCTAGGCTGTAGGTTCTTTGTTAGGAAACTGAATACATGCCACTTTACATTTGAGAGGCAAGGCAAGCAGCTCCCTCTGGTACACATGGCAATGCTGCTTTGTGGAGCAGCCCACAAAGACAGTGAAAACATGGAGCAGCCGATACCCTTTCAAAGGCGAGGTCTCAGCCCAGCCCACAGCTACCACTCTGTAATGGCCACAGTGCATTCCCAATTTTTGTTTCAAGCACCTAGAATTGTGCAAGAAGCACTGGTCAGAAAGCCTTTATTTGTTTTCCAATGCATGATCAAAAGTATGGGTGAGAAAGGAATGATTTCTGGTCCAGAAATTCTCCTGTGAGAAATCTGGAGGAAGTGGCCGCATAAATTGCTGAGGATGGTTTTAGCTCCATCTGTGATTGGCTGCCAACAGCATTTGGTGCTGGGGGAGAAAACAGCTGCAGCCAGCCCAGGGAGCAGCCTCCTTCAAGCTCATTTTGTTGGACTGTGAGGTAGGACATGCTTAGGAACAGAATCACCAGAGTCTGCTGAAGGTTAAACTTCCTGGCAAGTTTTTAGGTTAAAAAGATCAATAAATAAATAGGCATGAAAGAAAATAGAGTGAGCATCATCAGGAGACCACAAGCTTTTTAGAATCACTGCAAATGGAAAGTGCTGCAATAGTGAACAGGAAATAAAGAGAGACCCTGAGGTATGACTTGTTTTCCCCAGTAACTGAAGAGGTTTATCATTAAATAGATGGACAAATATAAACTTTAGCAATTTTCTTCTAATCTAGTGTCCAAGAAGGAAAATTAAGAGCTGATGAATTTGGTGTTGGGTTTTTTAGGAATAAAAACCAGTTAATCATATAAAGTGAAAAAATTATGTGCCCAATGCAACATTGACTACAATCATATAATGTTTATGCAACCTGAACAAAGTTTAACGTGTTTCTCCACAAGTGTTACCTCTGAGCTCATCTGGAAATTACAGATAATTATAATATGAGGCAAATCAGAAAAGGACAGATTCTGACATTCTTACATCGCTGCTCCTTCCTATATGTGCTAAGAGAAAGTCACATTGGCACCAGTGTTGACCTGCTGAACACAACTTCTCCTGGGGTAAGAGAGGATAACTGTAAAGTTCCTGCGTATACCATTGTCACCCGAGTAACTTAGTTTACCAAGAAGATAGGTTAATGCCATGCATGCACAGCTTAAGACATGCTGATGAAAAGACTGCTTGAGACACAAAACTGAGATGCATGCATTTTCTTCGCAAATACTACAAAAAATATTTTAAAGTTGCAACTCCTAAAAAAACCCTGTTGATTATCTTTCACACTAAATGCTTTAGATAACGAAATCACTATAATATTTGCAATGTCCACAGGGACTACTCTAAAGTAAGGTCAGAAATACCAAAGTATGTAAATCACTTATTAAAGTGAGAAATTTTATCATTTCTGGGGTGACCTCAGTATGTTTTGAAAGCCAAAAGGAAAAGTCAAAGGACAAATGAATGTATTGCTACTTACTACAGCAGGGAGTGTGCTTATAAAATTACATCCCTTGATGTTCTGTGATTATCCTTAATTGAGGAGTTTCATACAAGACAGCTCAGTTTACAAATCAAACCTAAATCTTTTAAACCTCTTCTCAAAGCTTGATTAAGGGCTGAAAATCGAGTGATGTTCCTGCAGGTTTGTAGAATGTCACAGACCATCAGAAACAATAAAGATTTTGGAACTTACTGGTATTTCTGCTTATGGTGAATGAGGCAGAAGTGCATGGCTTGTGCTTTCCTGGCTCAGACAGAAATACTGGCTGTAGCAAAGTGTAATGCTGATACATGAAGCAGACAGAACTCAGAAAACACATGGCTTAGGAATTAGGTGGTATCTTTAGAATTTTTCAACCTAACCTTGCCCTTGAGCATCATTTTAATGCTTTCTCTTTTGGCTGCTGAAATTTTGGAGGTATGTATTAGTGCCCTATGGAGAAGGAGGCAGAGGAGTAGGGAAAGGAGGAGAAGGACTGTCAGTGCCAGCTACACAGACCTTTTAGTTCCCATTACTGATCACTTTACATAGCAGTTTGGCAGGAAGCCAAGTACCTAGTATTTAACCTGGTTAGATGTAAGGCACCAGTGTGAAGGTACATAATTAACAAAATTACCAGCTAAATTCCAGATTCTTTACTGTTGCTATAAAACCAGTTCAGAATACTCTGTCAGTCATAGGATAAATGCTTAAGCCAGTAAGAACAGCCAAAAATACTTCCTTACGTTTGTTGCTAAATATGTGTCTCCCACCAATGTCAATAACTTTGGTTTGTCTCCTTTCCCCTGCTAGATGCTCCAGAAGAAACCTATCCAGTTCCTTGTAGGTGCTGTGAAACACATGCCCTTGCTCTGCCTGCAGAGCGATTGCTTGCTCTAGCAAACTCAAGTTCCCTTTTGTTTTGTCCAGCTCAACAGACACATCTGTGGTTTCTGACAGGCACTCATTGTCATCTTCTTCACTTTCAGGAAAGGAATTCTGAATTCTTTTCTCAAAAGGATCTGGGTGAGACTCCTGGGGTGCTCTCAGCTCAGTTTCTGAGTCACAAAGTGTTTCACAAGGACCATATTCAACCTCTTCCTTCTTAATTTCTGGAACTTCCTGGATGCTGGGTTGATTACACTCTACAATATACTTCTGAGTTACGTGGGGTTTTATACTAGTTTCTTCAGAGAAATTTGAAGAGCTATCCCACTCATTGTCCATGATTTCAGAGTTACTTTCATTTTCTTCAGATGAACAGTATTTTGGGTCAGAAATAAGAGTCTTTTCCTTTCCTTCAGCTGAGTTAATCAGGTAACATTCATCAGTGTCATCACTTTCTGTTTTTAAGGATTGAATGCCACTATCGTTTAGATTTTCTGCCACTGTTTTACTGGGTACATCTTTTGCTAATTTTCCCATGTTCATCAAAGATTTGGCCACAGCATCTTGATAGTTTGAGTAGTTGTCTTTTCTTTGACTGGAATTTTCTTGCCCACCCAAATGAGGGATTTCCTCAGGTGGTTTTGAAGTATTCTCCTCTGCATGAGAAAAAAGCAAGAGAAATGTGTTAAGAATAACTGCTTTTTGCAGTTATTTACTTTTTGAAGTTATTTACTTACCAATTGATATTCCTTTACTCAAAAGTAAGCTGAAATGATTGATTTCACATCAAGGCTGTGTTTGAAATTACTGCTTGTAGCATCAGGCAAAGCCCTTCTAAGATTATATCTACTTTAGATTATATCTCCAGCACTATATGAGAAATAAATGTTGCCATTTCTCACTGATGGTCAAGACATATATTATCTTAGAACACACACACATCATATACATTCATGTAATGTGCCATGATCAATATTACATATCTATACGTAATCTATATAATAGATGCATATGTATATGTGAGCACAAAATACATTTTAATATTCCTCCCATCTACTTTCACTTCTCTTTCATCTAAGATTCCCAAATATTTTCTCAAAATAGACCCTACTTACTTTCCCAGTTACCCCAGATCCCACGAAAGACATTGATAGTAAAACCCTCAATACTTTGTAAAGGGCAAACTCCTGGTCTCCATTGAAATTGCCACATTAAATAATGGATCAGGTCATGCACAGGCAAACAGAAATGGTTGTTATGTACAGCCTCATAAAGGACTTGTTAAAGACACCACTGAAGTGCATCCCATCTTTATAAACATCTTCAGAAGAAAAGCAGCAGCCAGCAGGTAATAAAGGCTGCATGCAGGGGAGGTCGCCAGTGTGGAAGACAATATGCCTTTTGTATTCCATTTAATTTTTTACAAACAATTCCTCTGACAAGAACACTCAAAAATACATCTCCATCATCTTCCTTTCTGGTAATTATCTCTCTAAAATCAACACTGGTTTTGCCAGGATCAAGTAAATATTGCCATAGTAACTAAAAGCATTTTTGGATGAAGGGAAGAATTTAGTCACAACACTAGCCCCTTCAATAAGGCTGATTATAGGGTACATTCTTTTGTTGGGAGCTATTCAACATAAACTGAAAAATTTAACATTTTACTTCCTAGAAAGGAGAATGAATAAACAAGCACAGACTATTTCATAAGATGTGTCTGTCCTTTCCTGAACCAGAACTCCAGGTTTAAATAATAAATTAAGCATAGTCTAAAATGCAAATGAAGTTTCTCTCAATAACACAGTGAGCTATTAAGAGAAAGTGTAAAGGGTTATGATAATTTTAAAGTATTATGAACTACAGAAAACAAATAAAAAGCATTTTCAGTGAATATGTCCAATTCATTGAACTATTCTCTCAATCCACTTAACTACCCACATGTGTACAATAATGATTTATAGACATTATACCTAATTATGCATATTTGGGCTGTGTTAGAGTGCCTAACAAAAGCTCTAGAAAGCAACAATTACCTCTGTTGCTTAGCTACATAGTTTAAAATATTCCTATTAAGTGCAGATTATTGTGGAGGGGAAAAGTGGGACAAAAATGCACATGTGCACCACAATGCATTTCACTTTACTGCTGCCAAACTGTTAGCATTTTGGGTCATTTCCAGTTTACATAATTGTTTGGTTCAACTGTTTGTTATATGTTAAAAGAAAATATTGATTAATTCTTATTCTTCTTCAGAAAATTGGACTCATGCAGGGAGAGGTGACCTTGTGCACTGTGTGTATGAAGTTGCATTTAAAAAAAAATGTCTATAAACCTTAGTGTAACTTTTTAGCAGCTGGTCTAGTACCACACACATTGCAGTATTCTGAATAAAGTCTGCTATCTTTTCACATCTCAACAAGTAAGAATGGTGATTTGGCTCTATAACCAACTTTAGTCAAATAGGTTGTCAAATTATTTGCCCTTCTGCCATTTGGAAAATAACAGAATCCCATCAGTGGGTCATTTCAGAAAGTAACAAGATCTAGCTTAAAAGAAAATTTTCAGACTTCAAAACAAAACAAAACATTTTAATGGTAACAGTTATTTTCAGTTGTTTTCCTGTGTAAAAGATGAAAATAATATAACTTAATGATAACATATTTTTGTTCCTTAAATAATCAGCAATTTTTAAAAGCACTGTTTCAAAATTTGTGGTTGAATCAGTCTTAATGGTTCAGCTGTCCCAGCTTTGCTTTTCACTTCTACAGGTTCTAAATTTACTTTAAAAATAATCAAGACTCTGTTTAGTTTACACTTGCATCAATCCAAGAACCGATCAACAGATAGGAGTCATGAGTTCACAATAAATGAGCAATATTACACTAAGAGATTACAAATAAACCTGCATGGCCATACCAACTGTTTATTTCAGCTGAAAGGGGTAAATTGTATTATCATTTAAAGAAGCAGGTTGGAGATATACTTGTGTCAAATCTGATTGAAATCAAGTGGGGGGTTTTGTTTTTACTGAAGAGCATGATGCAAATAGAGTTCCCTTACATTTACATCAATGGAGCTGGCCTAACACTTGCCATTTGTTAGAAAAAATTCAGTTAAATAACCTAGGTTCATCTGTATATGGCACAGAGTCTACCTTTACATCTATCAAAATATTTTCCCTTCATTGAGTTCTCCAAGATGTGCAAAGGACGGACAAAGGGAAAGAAAAACACATTAATGAGGGAAACTCTGGATAGTCAGGCTGGAACATTGCAATAAAAATTAGCTAAAATCCATACAACAAAATAAAGCAACAGAAAAACAAATATACAAAAAACAAAACCAAAAATCCCCAACATAAAGGAACTCTTACTCCAGCGGCTTCCAGTCTGGTGCTGAGAGATTGAAATACTCCTTGCAGGCCAAATAGGCACTGAGAGCCATAAACTTTTTTCTTGATGAAGTTTGCCTAGGAATATCACCCAAAAGACAGAAACATTGGGTATCACCTTGCTAATTAATGTTCCCTTTGATGATGGAGCCACCTTTCACAGTGATGAGATGCAGAACTTTGGAAGAAACTTCTCCTAGAAGATTTACAAGTGACTGAAAACTTTGCTTTATAGAAATGCCACAAAGACCTTCAGTAATTTTGACAGAATCAGGATTTGACTCTTTAATCTGAAAAACATTCGTCTTCCTCTTCTAGGTATTATATAGTATTAATGTGTATAAAATTTGGGGAAATTGTTCTGTTTTAAGGAAATTTAATTTAGAGCAGATAAATACAGCAGTTACTAATCTCAGATCATCTCATCATAGGGCAGCCTAGGCTGGAATGGACCTTGGAAAACCTTCTGGTCCAACCTTTGAGGGGAAAGGGACCCTAGGTGAGATTGTCTACCATTCTGTCCTTCAAAACTATTTGAAAGAAGAAATGGAGTGGAAAATAAAATACCTTTAAATTTCCAGAGCAACCAGCAACCGAGTGGCATGTAAGTTCATTCTGCATATGTTTTACATATTACCTACGATAAATAATTTTGCATTGCCAGATCACATTGCTTTTGTCTTGACATTTGCTGTCTACAGATGACTCCTAAGGTCTTGCTGACATCTTCTCACTTGCCTAAATAAATATTTTGGCAGGATTTCTTAAAGAAATAAGTGAAAAACAATTTATTTTGAAATTTGTTGTTCATCTTGAATATATAAAGTAAGTATTAGGAAGAAAAAGTAATAAAAAACATACCATAGGTATAGCTTTCTGTTTCACCTTCCTCATTCTATATTTTAAAGCATACACATTGTGGAAGTTTGTATAAATTGTTGGATATGTTTGGCTTAGCAGAGTTGGAATAACAAGTAGAAAAGTGCTGAGTCTAATTGTGTTAAACAGAACAGACATAGCAGTCACACGCATGAAATTGCTTCTTTAAATGTTGAAGTCAACATTTTACTAAGCATTTTCTATTCTTCCTAACTGCTCTGTATGTTCCAGTGAAAATATTCTCTGTGTTTCTCTCAGTGGTAGGTTTAAGGTTGTTCTTTGACAGAGGTAGTGGAGAAGTAGTTGCTGCTCCGTATCTGACCTGCTGCAGGAGTTGTCTTACTGTGTGACCTACAAAGCATTTACTAGATTCTAGGAGGACTTATTGCCCAAAATAAATGGAAGTATGATGTTTAAACCTGGAAAGAAAGACACCATTCCAACTTCCTTAGAAGTCAAACTTGTTCTACGTCTTGTTTGAAAATACTCATATCTCACTTCCTGAGCAATTCAAGTGGAGTTCAAGCAACTACCTGGAGTTGAACTGCTTTCAAGGATACTGATCTCTTCCTGTGACTCCGTCTTGTCTTCATTTTCTTCTTTGCAATCCAAGCTGGGGCTGTAGTGGCGGGGTTTCATTAGCAGGGATTTCCTTTTGTTGACAGCAACGCCTGATATCTGCTCTTCGGCTTTTCTCTTCTTAGCCATGGAGCATTTGTAGGCACTGCAGTTATCAATTGACAATGATAAAGAAAAAAGTGGGAAAAGTGAGGGGTAAATTGTTTATAAAATAGCCCCACTCTCTAGTTTAATTCTAAATATAAAAGAGAGAATTGACAAAATATTAATTCACTTGCAGTTTCAGTAAATAATGTCTAGTGGATATTTACTTTTAGCTCATGCATTGAAACTTCAGAGCATAGACAAGTCTCATTTCTTTTCACTGCTGCCAAAATCTTTCTGGGGGAAGGGCAATGAGGGGGAAGACAAAACCAAAAAACCAATAACACAACAGCCTTTAAGAAAAGATGAACAGAATTGTAGTCTGGGTGGGATAATCCAGAAAAACAGAGAAGGGAAAAAATATACCATCAGTCGTACTACAACATCCTGAGCCTTTACATCTAGTACCTTCACAACAGTATGGATATCCAATCACACAGCTTGGGTTCAGTAGCATAAAACTTGTGTGAAATACACTGTACCTTGAAAAGATTTTGTAATACACATCTATCATTCAATACTAGTCCCAAGTGCTGGTTTCATTTCATCAATTCTACCTATAAAATCCCTGGTTTAAGCTCTTCTCAGCTCGACTTTGTACAGACCCTAGAAAAAAGGTTCCTACAAAGAGCTATCCATCTCATTTAAAATTAAATCTATGTGATAGAGAGGAGCAGCCAGTCCCTGGGAAAGGTCTTACTCAGTCCAGATGCCTCATTTTCATGTGACCAACATGACAAGAAGTGGCAGGATTTTAAAGCGGAAGATCTTTAGCAGGTTTAATATACTTCTTTCATCTCCTAATAGACCCACATACTGATCTGCATATTAATTTGCTTCTCCAGATATTTAGACAAGCCTTTGTCACCATGCTGTTGTTCTCTATGGCATACAGAGGTTATAACACACAATACACCACTAAAGAGGCCTGAAACTTCAACACTGTTTACATAAATAATTTTTCATGTAAGTGAATTGGTATGATTTCATTTTTCTCTCCAATGTGGTATACTAAGAAATTTATGTAGTATGAATAATAGTGTTCATATTATATCTGTCAGAGATGGAAAAACTACATATATGGATCTGTGTAATCCACTCAATGGTTTCTTGACCTTACATACCTCCAGGGTGCATTACAAATCTACACAATTCCCTTAGGTGTTGGATTTTGCATTTGGCTTGCTGACTTAGCTGCAAGATTTGCAAAAATAAAAGCCATGTATGAAGAGAGCTCCTATTGGTTACACATATTACAAGCTCAACAGCATAAATTAATCCTTCCAAGGTATCTTATGTGCACTAAATTGGCTCAGGTTCTGATTGTTTTGGATGAAAGCATATGACTAACTTGAGCTTTTCCTTAAAAAAGTAAAATAAAAAGATTCTGGCTAAGCACCTTTTTGGCAATCCATCATTGCAAACATAAAGGACATGGAAATACAAAGATCTGCATTTTAGGGGTATTGTTAAAATTTCACAATATACATCTCAAATACTGGATAGTCTTGGTCTTCTGAAAGCTAAAATGCTATGGGAATCATGAATACTGAATGCTAAGCCCATGCTGTAGTTGAATATAGCATGGCTTCTGCGTTATTTCTGTTTACGAATAGAAGATAACATGAATATCATATTAAAGATCAGAATCACAGAATTACAGTGTCAGTGTACCATAGGAAATGATGCCCATATAATAGATATCAGAGATGGATGTAGGGTGGAAAAATATACATAATTTTTTTCTAAGAAAATACAGTCAAGAGTTTCTTTATTCATACTTGTCAACAGCAGTTCATACCAGCTGCATTGTCTCAGGAAAATTGAATATATGACAAAAATTTGAAAACATTTCACACACAATTGTTTTTATGAACCAAAATCTTCACTAGGTTTGCTTTTGATCTTATTTATTTTTCAAGTAGATCCTCCAGTAGATATTGTGAGTATGTTTAGGACATGATGAATTTCAAACATTTAATTCCCTTTTGATAAAATGTTTATTACACAAGCAAAATTAATAGATTTTTGGAAAAGAAGATCCAGTTAGATCATCTGTATGCTCTCCTGTGTAACACATGCCACAGAACTTCATCTAGTTCTTCAGCCTTAATCCTGTAATTTGTCAATTGTCATGTCTTGATTAACCTGGTCAAGTTAAGGGAAAACATGGTAATCTGGTAAAGTCATTGCTTCATTCTTGCTCACTGAGTACAGTCGTTTTCTGTTAACATAATGTTACAAGCCCCACACTGTGAACTGGCACAACAGCTATTAAACATGTTGTTTTCTCACCACAACTGGAAAAGATAGCCAAAAACAGATGTCTGCAGACCATGATGAAGACCAGTGTGGGAGAGCTGCTGCCACCTGCCACCTTCCAGCTGCAGATCTGCTCAGGAATAAAACAGCACAAGAATCCCACCTGACTGTAACCAGCATGGTTTACAGCAGTAAATCAAAAGCTGCTGCATCAAAGTCAGGACAGAAGGCCCACAAATCTTCCTCAAAGCACATTGCTCGTTAGAAAGTTTCTCCTCTGTGAAAGAACGACGCGTTAACTTGTGCTTGTGTCCTTTTCTGTACATGAGTGGCCTCTCATCCAGATTTGCTCTACAGTTCCTGTCATTTTAAAAGAAGTGAGTACGTGAGATCCAGCTTCTAGTGATATCATTCCTTATACCTTCCGCTCCAGTTTCAGGAAGATGACAAAACACAGATGTCACTTACTTCCTAGGAAGTTCAAATTGCTCCAGGAAGAGATTTTTCAGTTCTTGCTTTTGCTGGTGTCTTTTTAAACTCATGATTTTGAGCTTTAACTGGAATGTCTTAGTTTGCAAGAACCAGTTTAAATATCTGGTAAGTACCAGCAACTCTTCTTCTTTTCTACTTTACAGTGCTTAAAATTGAAAATGAAAATAAAACCGGAAAAAAAACCCTTCACGAGTGTTAGATATTTCAAGTACTTATACATGATTTGTTAAGGATTTGATACTGGACAATGGGAACTTAAGTACTATGAAAAGAATATATTTATGCCTTTGTAACATTTATGTCATGCCGATTTCACCTTTGCCTTTAAAAGTTTCTATTCCTCTCTGTTCCTTATATGCATTCATATACATATACACATGTAGGTTATCACAGATTTGTCAAGATGCAGTTTGTCAAATGTTAAACCTATAATTTAGCTTCTCTATTACTCATCTCTTAAATTCAATGTCTAATAGTTTTGTTGCTATTTATCAATGGCCTGCTTGTTGTCATGGAACACTGATTCAGCTGTCAAGGTTATTTGGTAATCTGAGGCACATAAAACAGGAGAGGATCTTTTCGTTATGAGCCCAAAGCCAATAGATGTTTGTAAGTTTTTTCCCAATTTAACTGTACTTAAATTTTATGAATAATAAATCCTTTTTATATTTAGAATGAACAAATCTTAAATATATTTTTATCAGTCATTCAGTCGCCAAACTCAGTCTTGTGTCAGTTATCATAGTGTGAGTCAAGAGGTTAATATCTAAGACACTCAGGACCTGATTGCATATGCAGAAAAAGAACCTCATGATAAACCATTTTATATACAGTCGGCCCTCTTGCACTTTGTGCCCCCCATATTGGGGCTTCACATCTTAGCAGCAGGATTTTGTAGTGATGAAGGAGGTCCCTTCTCGCAACTGCACATGTGCGACTGGCATGCATGAATATTTAACTAAGCAGTCATGAATATGCAAACCAATCCTCACAGAAGCCGGGGCAGCTCAGCCACTCCGCTTGCACCATCTCAGCTGCCATCGCGGTGGCAGCCCTGCCACTGTGCTCACCCTGTCCCGCCCAACGGTGGCCTTCCCACTCCACTCACCCTGTTCCGCCCACGACGGCTCCACTGCTTCCCAACCCTCCTGGGCACAGCCTCCGTGGCAACCAATACACAGCAACACAGTGCCAAAACAGCACCAGGGATCCGTCTGAGGGTGTGGGGCAAATTTGCTTATTAATGAGCTGCGATTCAACGCAGAAGTAGGGCTTTGTGGAACCCGATTAAGACCGTGAGTCCGCAATATAGGAGACCTGACTGTATGTCATACCTAAATATTTTTTTTTCTTTTTTGGGGGGAGGACTGGGGGCGGGGGGCGGAGGAATTTACTGGGTTTTTCCTTTCTCCTGAGACAATATCTTTTGGACACTGGTAGTATAGAGGCAATACTATGCGTAGTCTCCCCAGCACAGAGCAGTGTCTCATAAGAAAGACGTAGGTTTTAAGTAGTCCTAACCATATACAGCTTTTCTTTAAAAAAAGTCATGCTTTTTTCATGTTTGTTTCTTTGCTTGTTTGGATGGTTGGTTAGTTGGTTGTCTGGTTGATTAGTTTTTTCATAATTGGTGATATGCTTGTTAAGCCTTTAACCACTTTGTAGCCAGCAAAGATTTGTTGTCATTATTCTGCTGGCAAGACCTCCAGAACTCTGGGGATTTTTTTTCTTATTCACAGCAGTCTGCATGTTGGTAAAGCATGATAACATAGCAAAGAATTTGCTGTCATTTATTGTCTAATGCTATTTAAGAACATCACTGCTGGTGTGAGTTTGTGCAAGAATAACTAGTGAAATATTTCAGTTGTGGTGAAAATAATTTCAAATTCCTATCCTGAATTGCATTTTAGCTGTTTGCCTAACTATTGAATTGCAATTAAAGGAGATATCATCTTCTGATGTGCAGAAGCATTTAATCTCACATTAGTAGTTACAAGGAGAAGGTTAGTCTAGTCCTTAATCCTATTGTGATTAAAGATATTGCCAGATGCTTTAGACCTTAATCAGGTTCTGATCACAAATTTTAGATGCCATAAGACCCTGTAGAAGTCAAATTCTTTTTCCTTATGGAAGGGAAGAGTTAGGTTTTGAAAATTCAGGGACACTTCCCACTCAGAGATGAACCAATTACTTACAAGCATCTGATATGATTGGGTTTTATTCTAAGAATTTTAAGAGTGTACTGAACCCAAGGTACCTAAGAGGAACAGATATTCTGAACATCACCCTATCTTAGCCCTTTTTTATGCCAGTTTCTTCTCTAAGCAGCAGATGAGCTGGATTCTGTCTAGCTTTCTAAAATAATGATTTCCAAAGGTTTAGGTTATAGCTGTGAAAATGTGTGATCATCATAAATCACAAAAATGTCTTGAGTTCCTCACAAAATAATGATCAGGAAAATTTACTAGCACCTGGTACAGAAAAGAGATGGTCTGCTCCTTGGATGGATCTCATATCAGTTCAAATTACATTGGTGATATTAGTTATGTCAACCATGAATGCCAGAGATTCATGAAAGGTGCTGGAATGTTCAAGTCCAAAGACTGTTGGCAGTCTCATAATCTGCAATTGAATCACATGACACCTAGAGGATGTCCAAGAGATCAGAACCAGACATAGATTTAGGAGGCGCAGGTCCTGCCTGACCGACCTGATCTCCTTTTATGACCAGTTGATCCACCTGGTGGATGTGGGGAAACTGTGGATATAGTCTACTCGAACAGCAGCAAAGTCTTTGACATCAACTCCCACAGCAAACTCCTGGAAAAGCCGGTAGCCCATGGCTTGGATAGGAGCACTCTGCACCGGGTAAAGAACTGGCTGAATGGCAGGGCCCAGAGAGTTGTGGTGAATGGTGTCACATCCAGTTTGTGACCAGTGGCATCCCCCACAGATAAGTGTTGGGTCCAGTCCTGTTTAATATCTTTACTGATGATCTGGATGAAGGGATTGAGTCCACCATTAGCAGGTTGGCAGATTACACCAAGTTGGGAGCAAGTGTCAATCTGTTAGGGGGTAGGAGGGCTCTGTAGAGGTACCTGGACAGGCTGGGTAGATGGGCTGAATCCAATAATATGAGATTTAATGAATCCAAGCTTATGTCCTATACTTCGGCCACAACAACCCCATGCAGAGCTACAGGCTGGGGACAGAGTGGCTGGAGGGATGCCAGGCAGAAAGAGACCTGGGGGTATTGATTGACAGCAGAATAAACATGAGCCAGCAGTGTGCTCAGGTGGCAAAGAAGGCCAATGACATCCTGGCCTGTATCAGGAATAGCGTAGCCAGCAGGACCAGGGAAGAGATTCTTCCCCTATACTCAGCACTAGTCAGGCCGCACCTTGAGTGCTGTGTCCACTTCTGGGCTCCTCAATTTAGAAAAGATATTGAGATGCTTGAGCATGTCCAGAGAAGGGCAACAAGGCTGCTGAGGTGTCTGGAACACAAGCCCTATGAGGAGCAACTGAGGGAACTGGAAAGGAGAAGTCTCAGAGGAGACCTTATCATCCTCCACAACTGCGTGAAAGGAGGTTGTAGCCACGTGGGGGCCTGGCTTTTCTCCCAAACATATCACCTAAACCAGAGAGAGCACACAGTCTTAAGCAGTGCCAAGAGAGGTTTAGGCTAGACATTAGAAAAAAATTCTTCACAGAAAGAGCGGTTGGCCATTGGAATGAGCTGCCCAGGGAGGTGGTAGAGTCACCATCCCTGGAAGTGT
Source organism: Pitta sordida (assembly GCA_013390025.1). NCBI lineage: Eukaryota > Metazoa > Chordata > Aves > Passeriformes > Pittidae > Pitta > Pitta sordida. Next base: position 7,531 of record WEKX01020573.1, on the reverse strand, counting down.
TTAGAAAAAGACTGGATGTGACACTTAGTGCCATGGTTTAGTTGATGAGACAGGTTGGACTTGATGGTCTCAAAGGTCTTTTCCAACCTGGTTAATTCTGTGATACTATGAAAATACAAATAGGTGTTTTTAATTACAGTAACTTCAGATGAACAACAGAGATTGTGGAAGAAGGCAGAGTGTGATTATGACTTGGTGGTTTGTCTTAAGTTCAAGACAGATTTATGTTGCATTTGCTTAACAAACTCACTGTTTGTGATGAGTGTATGCAAATTTTGTAGCTCAGTGAGAGTGAGAATATTTTCTCAGTTCAGGCTGCTGTAAAAGGAAAAACATCAGAAAGATGGTATTAACAGTCTCATCATTGCCAGAAGCTGGAGTTTCCACAGAAAGACTGAAAATCCACAGTATCAGTTGGGTCTCCAAGAACATTTCAGGTGCCAGGGACTAGGGTGGTGTTTCCAAGGCCATGAAATTACTTCCTGAATATGAAAGAATTCACAAAATTTAACACCAAATTCTGAAATTTGGTTTGGTATATTGAGAATATATATTCACAACATATATTCGGAAAATTAGATAGAAGTGACACCTGAATTAGTCACAGATTATATATATGTATACAGAGAAAAATATTTCCTAAAAGAAGAAAGCAAATTGCATCACTTAGGATCATTGATTCTAAAATATAAAATTTACAAGTTTTTTGTCCTTGCAAAAATGACAGCTAAAACTTAATTCTGTTTATTCTATTCTAAAATCTATACAGGTATTGGATGGAAAACTAAGGAAATTCTCACAAAGCATACAAAGAAAGATTACTTGTGTAATTTTAAGAAAGACTTAAGAAATCAATCCCCCCCCTTTTTTCCCCAAGAAAAATACTTGATAAGATGCTTCTTATCAGTGAGAATGGCAATTCAAAAATGTCTGTAATGTCTTCAACTTATTTCAGTACCCTTCAACTCTCAGTCTCAGAAGGGTGTTTTACAAACCTTTTATCTTTTTTGCTGTATGGATTAATATGCCAATTAATATATTAGGATTTCCTACAGCACAGTATTATGATGTTCCATCCTGCAATACACTCACCATTTGCAAATATTATTATACTCAGTGAGACATGAAACTATGCTTAAAAATGTTTTACAAGTCTCTGAATTTATCCCTTAATAGGGATAAATTGGAGCATGGAAACTGGAATATAAATAGAACAGTCTGGAGAAAGGGCTAAAAGAAAACACTATTTTACCTACTTAAAAAAAGTGTGGACTCCCACAGGATGTCCCGCAGGGATCAGTGCTTGGCCTGGCACTGTTTAATATCTTTATTGATGATATGGACGGGGGAATGGAGTCCACCACTAGCAAGTTTGCAGATGATACTAAGCTGGGGACAAATGTTGAAGTGCCAGAGGGTAGGAGAGCCCTTCAGAGGGACCTTGATAAGATAGAGAAATGGGCAGATTCTAATAGTATAAGATTTAATAAGTCCAGTTGCCGGGTTCTTCACTGTGGGCATAACAACCCCATGCATCCCTATTGGCTGGGGGAGGAGTGGCTTGAGATTAGTGAAGTGGAGAGGGACTCAGGTGTAATGATCGACAGGAAACTCAATATGAGCCAACAGTGTGCCCAGGTGGCTAAGAGGGCCAATGGCATCCTGGCCTGTATTAGGAACAGTGTGGTCAGTAGGACTAGGGAAGTTACGCTTCCCTTGTACTCGGCACTGGTCAGACCACATCTTGAGTACTGTGTCCAGTTCTGGTCTCCCCAGTTTAAGAAGGATGTTGAACTACTTGAGAGGGTCCAGAGAAGGGCAACAAGGATCGTGAAAGGGCTGGAGGACAAGCCCTATGGGGACCAACTTCAGGAACTGGGATTGTTCAGCTTGGAGAAGAGGAGGCTCAGAGGCGACCTAATTGCTGTTTACAACTACCTGAAGGGAGGTTGCAGTCAGGTGGATGTGAATCTCTTCTCTCAGGCTACCAGCACCAGAACAAGAGGGAATCGCCTTAGCCTACGCATGGGGAGGTTTAGGCTGGATGTTAAGAAGAGATTTTTCATAGAGAGAGAGTGATTTCTCTTTGGAATCGTCTGCCCAGGGAGGTGGTGGAGTCGTCATCCCTGGAGGTGTTTAAGAAAAGACTGGATGAGGAACTCAGTGACATGGTCTAGACAATGGGAGGCTTGGATGGATGGAGTGTGGTGCCCATGGCTCCAGGGTTGTGGGTTCGATTCTTGCATGGACGCTCGCTTGGGAGTTGGACTAGATGATCCTTGTGGGTCCCTTCCAACTTGGAAAAACCTATGAACCTGTGAACCTGTGTGGATTGTCAGACGTGGGAAAATTGCACGTCAGGAAACAACTGCTTGCTTTGCCAGTTATAGGTGGCAACAAACCTACTAGCTGGAGACTTCAAGGACTATGACTGTGCAACTGAGAAAGTTGCAATCAAGGGATGATCTACAAATCATTGACAGTCTAAAACTGAGTTAAATCAGCAAAAGTTTTCTTTTTTATTTTAAATAATTCTTGTAATTGTTAAAATATGATCAAAATTATGCAAATGAAAATGTATGGCTTTATGTGGAAATATTAAAGAAAGATGTTTTTTTAGCCAAACTCTGATATGAGTTTTTGCAAATGAAATTTTGAAGGCTAGTCCTGGAGAGAGAATTTATCGGGTAAAACCAGTTTCCTTCCATCAATATTTTAGAGCATTATAATGGTAAGAACGTAAACCAATAAAATATGTTGAAAAAAATTTGCTCTTCATTTAGACACAGAGAATTGGCTGCAATGAAACTTAGACTAGCAGGTTTTACTTCAAAGACAATTAAAGAAAATCTGACTGATTCTCATTTTTAAGTATCACACACACACAACACAAGAAAAATGTCATCTCCTTCTAACAACTCATACAGTTGTTTTCCAAATTGTATCTGAAAGGGTCAGAGGTTTTTCCTGCGCTCTGTAGCAACCATTCCAGGATAACAGACTTTCTACAACCAAAGAAGTTTACTGCCATACTTGGGCAATGCTCTTTTTTCTAAAATGCTTAAGTTGTGAGAAGTTCAAATCAGTGCTGGGCCAAGATGAAAGGGATGTACATGAAGTATAGATGGGAAAAAGATAAAAGGGAAATTCATATTTATAAACATTAATAAAGAGCAAAATAAGATCAGTAACTGTGGGGTATTAAACTGTCTTCTTTATACACACATGAAAGGCTTAGCTAGGAAAAAAAGGAACAGAACTGGACAGATAAACATATGGAGAAAATGTGGTATCATAACTGAAAACTGGTTGGATCAAGATATTAAAAATATATTTTACTTGAAAAGGACATATAAGAAAAGCAAAGGAACTGTCACAATCTTGTTTGTGAAAGAGGATTTATTAGACCTCATAAGAAGAGGCTGGGGAGAAATGGGTAATGGTGTTGAGTCGTTATGTACTGAGCTTGGAGATGTTTCAGACACTAAACTGAATGTTATAGGCCACCTGATCAAAAAGAACAACTGGACTGTGAAATGATTGAGCAAATGCAAAGAAGCATGTAAAAAGAATGGAGCAATAGCAAGTCAGCAACAACACAAGAAAAGGCATACAGTGATGGTGAAACTTATCATGCTCATGCCTCTGTGATGCCTAAGGCTACAGGACAAAAATTTCAGGCTGCAATAGGGTCACGGAATGGTGCTTTTTGTTTTGTTTTATTTTATTTTATTTTATTTTATTTTATTTTATTTTATTTTATTTTATTTTGCATCTTGCATTTTTTAACTGTAGATTACTTTTTAAACAGGATTCCCCCCAAAGTAAAGGTAACTCAGAACATGATAGTGGACATTTAACTTCACTGGTTTTCTTGTTTTCAGTTTACAAGCTTGTAGGATCATGAGGATACTCAGATCATATAAAAAATAATGAATGCAAACCCTCAATTTGAAATGTTCTGTCAATTAAATGGATGACTACTTCACCATGTTATTCTATAGCTCATGAATGAAGAACTCTAAATGGTTAAAGTTTTATGGTTGGACCCTTTTTTAACAGGCAAGTTATTTTTAGTAAAAGCCAGGTAAGAGGAAACTTATTTTTTTTACGTGTGGAGCTCACAAAGTTCTTAAACTCAGTGAATGCCCAAGATCTGGGCCAAACCCAGCCTCCCTAGCCTCTTTTTCGTTTACTCACTCAATCAGTTCAGTAGGTCAATAAATTCCAGTGGGATCCAAGCCAAGAATTTAGCTTAGAATGGATTAAGTTTCTAGGCAGATCTACAGCTCATCCATACAACCTTCGCATCCTGAAAACCTTGCACATGAGTGATCAGCCTGCTAACCCCAGTAAATGCTCAAATAAAAAGCATATTGGTAACTATAGTCTGGCTAGAAAAGACATAAAGAAGATAAGCTTTGTGGGGTTTTTTGACAACAGACAATAGGACTGTAAGCAATTCATTGTCAGAAGCCAGTACCTCCCTTTAATATGGCAGGGGGTCCCATGGCTACATTCTTTTTCTTTCCTTGCTGTCTCCAGGCTGTACACAGTCTGTTTCAGCTCACTTTTGCTTGGCTGAATCCACCCTTGACATCAGTGAGACACAGCAATTCAGCCAGCCATAATATTTGACTCATGATTGATATATATGAAGCAGAAGTTACCGGTTGGCATCTCCATCTCTATATGGCTTGCGGTCATCTACAGAGAAAAGATCGGCCATGAGAGGAAACAGACATTTGGGGCTGTAATGTTCTGATACATTCTGTCATGCAGCAGAAGGCATGAAGGCATATGCAACTCTAAATTTCTGTGTAGGGTTTGGGAGGATGATATTTACTGAGTCCTGAAAAACATAGAAGTTCTGAAGGGGAAAACAATTACTTCTGTAATATATTAAATACCCTACAAATTCTAGTTCAAGTTAGGGAATATTGTAAGATGCAACAAGATCTCAGGTAGAAAGTAACCGAAAATAAGTATCTGTCAGTCTAAAAGTCACAATAAAATGATGTGGATTTGACATATATTATAAAACTCTTGAAGAAAAACATACACCGAACCAAAAATAATTATGATTTTTCAATATGAAATGGAAGCTTTAAGTAGAAAAATTGTAAAGCCATAATCAAACATAATAAAGAGAAAAGAGACACTGAAGCTGATGGTATTGTCTAGAAGCAAACATATTAGACATCAAAACAACCCTATAATATGCACTTGTTGAACAGAGCTGTAAAGTCACCTATAAAGCAAATGCACACAAAGTATCAACTAAATCAAACTAAAATGGAAATCTGAACATGAAACACAGCCTTTAAATGTTGTGAGAAAACCCAGGAAGAAAACGTAGAGGTCACAATACACAGATCAAAAGGTCGGAACATGTATAGGAGTTAACCAAATTATTCATCATGATTAACAGCTCCAGCCAGAGTTGTCACAAAAAGATTATGAGATACAGTTTTTATTTCAGCCATCTTAGTGATTATTCAGAACAATTCACTAGATATTTAAGTCAAATAACTGTCAATCTCAGGATTACCTGCTAAATATTAAAAGTAATTATTTTTGGACATCCAGAACTATATGTTATAATTTCTTGGAACAGTGTGGAGGTCCTTATTACCTTACATTCAAAGAATGAGATTTTGGTGACAATAATGATGATGATAATAATAATGATTTTAATATTGCATCTGATATTCTCTATACAAAAGTGCCAAATATTTTGTGCAAGACTCAACCCCCTCAGATGAATGCTGAAAGAAGAGAACTCGAGGTCGAAAATGTTTGACTTTTAAATCTCTTTCTGTGTATCTTTATGTTTCTGGGTTACTACTTTAACAGTACTGAAGGAGCAACCTGGTTCTGAACTACGAAAACATATGGTATTATAAAAAAGTCAAAAAGTCTGAGATCCACCAACTCATTAGAGCTCTAGGAAAGGGAGAGTAGGAAAGGAAACAAGGGGAGAGGTAGAGTGAAGAGAGGAGGGATGACAGCATTGTAGATTTCACTATTTGGTAGCTAATTAGAAGGGGACTGGAAGTTGAATTAGGAAAAAAGGGTAAAACTTAGACATGACAGATCTATTAGTTTTGTTGCTATTAGAATTTTCATTAATGCTTGCTTTATTAGTTATGGTAAGAATGGTTGACATGCAGGATATAATAATGGCAGGTGAATTCTAACATTATTATTTGATAATATATTCTGACTATATACTTATACTGTAAGTTCAGTAACTATACCTCTGCTTCACAGTAAACTGCATCACATAGCTACTCTTCACTCTTCCTTTATGGTTCAATGTTTTTTATTGAACATCCACTACAAAATAATTTTTCCTTAGCATAAAACATAGATTTCAACAGATTATTTGAAGAGAGCAATGGCTAGCACAGCAGATAAAGTTCCTTAGGAACTTAACAGTATTGCCAGAAAAGAATAGTAAATTAACAAGTTTTAGTGGGAATTTAAGAAAGCATGATTCATGACAATATGACAGATTTGCTTATACTAGAAATCATGGAGTAAGAGGCAGAGGTTAATATTTTCAAAGCCCCACAGCTATTTCAATTTCTACAATGGGTAGAATAGGGAGG
>WEKX01020570.1:52708-92025 GCA_013390025.1 Pitta sordida | reverse complement strand
CTGATTCTGTGATTCTGTGATTTCAAATGGGCCACCACCACTGCTAATGGACTATTTTTCTACTGGAATAATTAGACAGGTGTAAGCAGGATGAAGAAAAGCACGCCCACCAAAAATTGGATGTGGAAAGAATGTTTAGGACTGACTTAGATGAAGAAAACCACACACTTCAGGAATTATGTTGTATGACCTGATCTATTAAACCATGTCCAAAGGAGAGTCACCAAGTTGATTAGAGGGATGGTGCACCTCTCCTATGAGGAAAAGGTGACAGAATTTGGACTGTTCAGCCTGGAGAAGAGATGGCTTAGGGGTGACCTAATTGCAGCCTTCCAGTACCTGAAGAGAGCCTACAAGAAGGAGAGAGACTTTCCACAAGAGTGTGTAGTGACAGGACAAGAGGGGAATGGCTTCAAACTGGAAGAGAGTAGGTTTAGATAACAAGGAAGAAATTATGTACTGTGAGGGTGGTGAGGCGCTGGTATAGGTTGCCGAGAGAAGTTGTGGACATCCAATCCCTGGAAGTGTTCAAGGCTAGGTTGGATAGAGCTAATATAGTGAAAGGTGTCCCTGTCCACAGTAGAGGGATTTGAACTAGATGATCTTTAAGGTCCCTTCCAACTCAAACCATTCTATGATTCTATGATATTGCACTGAAGAAATCAAAATTCTCCTTCTCTGTGTTTCAAATCCTATTCCAGATCTTAAGAAATCTATCCTGGGTTTCAAGACTGGTCTTGAATAATGCCTTGGTGATATAAAGGTCCAGGCTGAAATGCACACCTCATCTTCAAAGGGTCCATCAGCCTTAAATGACCTTTATTTGTTCAAGAAGCCTTCATCTTTATTTTTACCTGTTAATTAGCCTTTTCAATAGGGGAAAAGTAATTTGGGTATATGATAAGGTTATTTGTGACATGAAGTTCTGCTGTTGAGTTCTCCATCTCCTCTGTTCAGCACAGTAATGGTAGCATTCTGCCAAAATACCCACCAATATTCCTCAATTCTAGTACGGTCAAAGATTCTTTTTCTAAGAAGTGGTTTTGTAAGCTTACAAGACAATACACCTGCCCTTTCTCTTTACATCACACCTCAAAGAATGAAGCTGACCAAGGAAATAATAAGAATTTATATACTTTCCTAGAATGTATGTGTTACCTACTTTCTGAGTAGCACCTGTATTTTGTTCAAAGTGCCTGGCTGCATAACATGGAAATACATGCCAAAACATCTGGAACTCAGCTGGATATTCCACAGCATCTGCAGCTTAGAGCTCATGGGAATCCCTTGAATTATGGCAGAGGAAGTCCCAGGGAGCAGGAGGGAAGGGCAAGAGAGAGTAGGCATAAGCCCCAAATCTTTTGCTGCACTGTTTGCATGAAGGAGAAATAAAACCAAAATGAGAGTATGAAGAATGAAGAATTATTGTCTTGTTCAATTAAACATCATTGCAGAACTGCAGAACTTATATACAGAATATAATTTTGTTCTTCTATGGATCTTCAAAATGCTGTCATTCAGCATTTACATCTTTATCATAACTGCATACAGAATTGAGACTGAAAAATCTTCTTCCACATTCTTTCTGTTGCCAAGTTTCTGTCAGCTATAACCTTGTCATAAAGGTTATATGTCAGTTTTACCTCGAAGGCAAATGCAAAGGTGATTAAAACCTTTTACCTGCTAAAGTTACTGTCTTTGTCAACTGTCCCAACAAAACTGATCAAAGATTTTGATTTTGAACAATCCCACTGAACTGTTATTGAACTGATTTGAATTTTTTAACTCATGAATCTAAAAAGATGCCATTATCTGCTGTCCATTCATCTCATAGTTCCTCAGCATCTGCCACCATAGGATATGGGATGACTGTTATATTTCTCTATACACTTACCTATTCCTGTTTTAGATTATGGCTGTGATAGGGTATATACTTGTGTATTCCTCTCAGCATCTGTTTATGTACCTTTAGTCCTTGAATTTCTCTGTAAGTCTCTCTAGAGAAAATACCTGACCACAAAATAAATTACTAGGATCAGCCTTGGTGTTTGAAATCACATGCCCTAGCCAAGAGAACATGCAGACTAGGAGATATTTATGGTAGAAAAACTATTTACTGCTCCTCCTGAAACCAGGCTGCAGCATAACAAGGGGCATGACGCCAAAAGGAAAGTACTAAACTATGACAAGATAAGTCCTGCGGCTGTACTCCATGTCCATGAGATTTTTCATGTACCTACCACTAGACTACAACTAAATAAAAGACTGAAACAATTCTGGAGAAAAGATCAGGAGCCCCCTTTTAGCTGTGGGCCTTATTTTCTGTAAATGGCAACCAAGTCCGTTCCGAAACAGAAAGCAAACATAACCTCTCACTGAAGTTTCTTAGAACAAAGAGGACTTCAGGAGGAAAAAACCCCTAAACCACCAAACAAAACCAAACAAGTAACAAAACAAACCAACCCAAAACCCAACAACCCCCCTCTCAACTCTTGTCTTTCTCATAAAGCTCCCTTGAAGTCTGAAGACAAGCTAAGAAATAGTTGTAAGCCAAGCTGTATCTTTTAACTGCCACCGTTTGCTCCCTTGAGCTGAATTTCTACTTTGAAAAGTGACAGGGACAAAACAAGAGTCTCATTTTCAGTGGTTATTCATTCGCGGTCTATTAACTGTTAGTTAGCTTCACAGATATCGACCAATTAAAATCAACAGAATTACATGAGTGTCACTGAAGATACATTTGAAAACAAGGAAGCTGGGCAGCACTTTTGCAGCTGGTACAACCACAGACACACTACTGGTCAGTTAAGCAAGTATACAGCTTCTCTGGGGTTGAAAACATATGTTCATTAGACATATACAGGACTAGTTTGCATTAAAGAAAAAAAATCAGTTGAAGTCTAGAAGAGTTAGGCAATGGACTACAGGGTGGCCTCACTCCAGATACTCTCTCTAGTCTTACTTCTGTTACAGTGGTTTTCACTCCTGCACTTTGAATACTGGGCTGCCATTCTCCCCCAGTTTCCTGCAGATCAGGCTGTTCCAATACTTCCTACGATTAATATAATTTCTTCACTCCTGGACAGAGGCTTTCCATTGAAGAAATGATTCCAGGTTCAGCACAGAGCTTTCAGTAAAGAACTAATCAAAAAGCCGACAGTGGTTTGTGGGTTTCCCTTTCAAAAGGGTACATTTTGTTCTTCTTGGTGTCAGTCCAAAACATCAGTCCGGAGCTTACTGGAATTCATGCTGGCTTACACCATTGGAAGTGAAAGAAAACTGGTGTCAAAAGAAATACATTTTGTTGATGAAGAAAGATGCGCAGTTTGAATTTTAAAAACCCTCATACCCTCTGGTAGCATCAACCTTTGGTAACATTATTCACTTAAAAAAGAATGACACTTGTATAATATCCAGTTATTATTACTATATATTCTATTTCATCAGCATAACACAATTGAAGCACTGAATTTGATCTTAATCTTTCTTGAAAAGATCTGTCTTCTCATACATAAGCTTTCAATCAAGATTTTACCAGTATTTTTATTTACATAAAAAGAGAAAAAATTAACCCAGCATTTAATTGATTTTTGTTTTTAGCTAACTCAGATGAAAATCTACTTTATTACTTTTTTCTGGAGACACATCATGGAATTCCTACAGGTATTCTCTTGTCTTTCAAAGACATCTTCATATTGAGCATATAGGTGCAAGAGGAGAACAATTTCCATACACTAACATTTTTAATATGGAAGGTTTGTATTACCATGACGTGGAACGCAATATCCCCCCCACCTCCAGGAGTAGGAAAAGAAATGTAACAACTTCTCACTAGTAAGAACAGCTGAGATGCANCTTCTGGACAACAGAGAATTTTTCAGAAGAACTGTCGTCCTCAGGTCGAGATCTCACTTGGGAGGGGTCATGAAAGACCTTTCCCTCTCTTGTGAGAGAGAGAGAACTTTATGGAAGGGCAGAGAGATGGTTCCTACCCTGGATCTGTTCAGAAATACCAACCTGCCTGGTTTACCCCTACCCTATGTTCCCCCTTTTTCTCCTGGTGGGAAAGGGAATATTACATCTATTGTAAGAGAAGGAGGGGTGGGGGGAGAAAGGTTGCCTTCTAAATGATGCTTCCCTTGCAGTTCTGAGCTTGTTAGTTAGAAAATAAACCCTTTATGTTCTTTATTTATAGTTTTGCCTTGCTTCTTTTGCCTGTGACCAGTTTTATTTTATTTTCCAGTTTTATTTCCCAGTTTGTTCTTTTTAGTTTTCTCCTTCAGGAGAAGTTGGGGTGGGTCTCTGGCATCCAGCCAGGTTCAAACCACGACAGCAATAAACACCAGTCAGCCACCAAAAAATTGCCTTAAATCTGCATCTAAGGTTGTTTTTTTTGTTTCCTTTGTTTTTTTAATTTAAAGAGACAGATGTTAGGATGTCAGCATAAGGTAAGGCATACCGAGAGCAGAGAGATCCTAAAAACATACTGCAGTATTCCATAGTCTCTTCTGGGACAGATCAATAAGATACATATGCTTTTGAAAAAGTGCTTCCTGCTCATCACAGCAATGTAATGCCTTTTTTAAAACCAATAGCTACAGCACATAGAGTTCTTCATTCTACCAATTTAAATCTTTTGTAGTTTTAAATAGATTTCCAATAGCTAATCATTATACTAGGGGCATAAAAACCTTGTGAATGCTGAAATTCTACTGCTGTGAATCTCTCTGTTGTTTGAGAAAGAGACTCAAAAAGCACTAACAGTTCCGAAAGGGGAAAAAGGTGGCATCTGTATCTGGTCAGTTGCTTACCAGAAAAGAAGTAAGATCCTTACAAGCCTGCTTCTGATAAAATTTAAAGGAAATAAGAAGCAGAGTGGGGACAGGCTGTTTTCAAGTTATCCAGCTTTGAAACCTGATCTTCTTCACCTAATCAAGAAACAGTATCTGTTTCAAGGTAAATTCAAGGTTAGCCTTGTTTCAAGAAGAGATTTGGACTAGATGATCCCTCAAGATCGTAGATCCATTTAACCATAGAATATCACAAGACGGAAAAGACCCATAAAGATCACTGAGTCTAACTCCCTGCTCCTCACAGGACTACCTAAAACTAGACCGTAATACTAAGAGCACTGTTCAGACACACCTTGAACTCTGACAGGCTTGGTGCCATGACCACTTCCCGGAGGAGCCTGTGGCCAAACACTCTTTTCAGTAAAAAACGTTTTCCTAATGTTCAAAGAACAGTCCTTTCTAATTTCAGGAGTATGACCCTACAAAAACACCCATTCTATAAATACATCGATAGGGTCCATCATGCAAAGGCAGGATGTCTGGGAAAAAGAAGGAACAACACATGGGGACATCTACTGCTTAGGGATGACTTTTCTTGTGTTGACATTCTCAAGGAAACCCTGAATGCGAAGGTTCTCCTGGGACAGAAGAATCAATGCCTACCTAACACTCAGTGTCTTTTCAAGTTAAATAACAACAAAACAGGTGTTTAGAAAATCCCCACATTTTTTACTCCAGTGGGAGAAAATCTGCATCCGCACACCTTTTCCAATTCTTCTGTGTACACAATTCTGAAGGAATACACTAATTGAATTATAAAGGACCATAAATATTTTACTCAGAAGCTTGTGACATGATTTTATTGTGGTTTGCAACATTCTTTCCATGACATGCCTAATACAATATTTGTAACCACTACTGAAAGGCTTGTATGAGGGCATTCACTGCACTTACAGTCAAATTTGATAACCAGTAAGCAAACAGGCAGCTACAGTTTCTATTTTTCTTTTTGAAGTGAGCATTTTATGTCCAAAATAGCAGTCCAGGATCAGAACTATCTTACTGCCCATAACATCACTATATTCAAGGTAAATACGAACATATGGTGAAAATCTTGGTTAAGTGCAATTCTCCAAGCAGTTTCATAGAACATTTATATGTCTTTAACTACTGCACATTTTGGTAGCAACATTTGTCATAGATAAAGACAAATACATTTGTGCTTATAGATGCTTTATTTCCCTAGTTTCTTTGAAAAGGATATAACTCATTAAACCAAAACTGGAATTTGTGTGATTTTTCTAAAGCATATTTCAAAATGAGGTTTGTGGAGGTCTGGGGTCTGTTTTGCTTCTTCAGTTTTTGTGTAGGTCACATGCAAGTTTCAGTTCTAGAACTAATTTCTCTAAGTGACAGGTAAATGACAGCCATTTTAGTATGAGCTTTTCCCAGCACATACCCAAAAATCTCCCTTAATGCTAGTCCAATAATGCTAGATTACCAAATTACACATCCTGAGCCATTTTAATGTCCTACACAGGAAATTGTCTCCACATCTCCCCCCTCAAAAAACCCAACAAAAAACCCCAAAGCAAACAGCAGCTGCAGATTAAATTTGCTAAATTTCTACAAGTAACTGGCAATACTGGGACATTATTTTCCATACTTTTGACCTCATGTAACTATTCCTTTTCTACTCTCCTATTTAGCTCTCTGTGTCTGACTGCATCTGAGCTAACTGAAATAAAACACTGCATGATATTGGGGGGGGGGGGAAGACAAACTACACATACAATCTTAGATACCAAGAACTTTACATATCATTTCTCTTCTGACACTCAAAACATCATTGTGCCTCATCTTAAAAAAATACAATTCTTTTTCTGAGACAAAATACATGGGGGCTGAGATAAGGAGTACAGAATAGCAGAAAAGATTTGTGGATTATTGGTCTGGCAAATATATTTCAGAGGTGACACTCCATTGTGAGGGTCAGTGTAAGGTAGTTTTGCAAAGGAGTGAGCTTTGCAAATGAGACAAAAAATCCAGTTTGTAACTATTGAGGAATATGAGAAGATACTTAAAATACAGTAAAAGGTAAACATTTACTGGATTATTTTTAAGTACAGAACCAACAGGACATACTTTTAAACATGTATAAAGTATTACACATATAAATGCATAGATGTACAGTAAATATATTCATTTATATGTAGACAGAGTAGTATATACACATAGAGTCTGTTGTGCTTCTGTAAGTCTAAGCAGAGAATCCTGTGGTATGTTGTCTTAAAGCAGTTTTATTATACAACTGTTTTAATGTAACAGGTGCTGAGAACAATGTACATTTACACTAAGTAGGTAAATCATATCCATTTACTCTTGAAATGTACAAATGTAGGAAACAAAAGCCATAAATGCAATAGTACCTACACCTCCAAGACTTCCTTTCTTTTTTCTTTTTTATTTATTTAAATATGCACAAGTCCGCCTAATGGTGCTATGTAGATTTCCTTCCTGGTCAACACGTTGACCAGGCACTCAGAAAATTATCTCTGATGCACTTCAGGACCACTTCCACTGATTCAACTCAGTGTGCTCCTGACCTTGAAGTCTTCAGGTCAAAAATGAGAGGAAAAAATAAAATAAAAAATATATAAATAAAACAAACAAGCTTGTGGACTTTATTTTCACAAGTTATTTGCCACCAATACTGTCAAAGCAGCTGAAATGTAGTGCATCCATGGGCAGGAGCATATAGCAGCTTTTGTGCATTTTGCAAAAAAATATATTAAGGAAAATCAAGTCTTTACTGGCTTGTTTTATCTGTTGCTAAAAGCATGCTGTGCTGCTTCTGAGCCCTTTCCATCAAGTTCTTTTTCTTCTTTTTTTTGTCCTTTGTTTTTGCTGGCCTTCTCCCTAAAAAAAACAAAACAAAACAAATAATAGCAAAGAGTCAATTAAAGAATACAGAAATGGTAAAGCCCCCCAAAAAATAGAAACAACTCATTGGTACAGAAATTATCAATAGGGACTGCAAAGGTAATGCTGGCTAATGAGCTTTAATCATCAGTGAAAACACAAGTTTTCAGTGTAATACAAAAGGATCCCTGACTGTCATCACTTGTCCACATCACAATTTTGCTGGTATGAGTAACCATGTTGATGCAAGGCTTCATTTTTGGCAAGGCAAGTCACATAAGCAACATTATGCAAGTGCTTAAGGCCCAGAGCCAAATGAGCATGTAGACTTCTAGCTCACTGGAAGCTGGATATATGCCTTAGACCCTTGCGTAAATTTGCTTGAGTGAGTAATCCTATTTAAGTCATGTCCAATATATCTGTGATTTCAACGAGAAGTTAGGCATTACAGCTCAAGTATCTGGTTGGATGCCATCCTACATGCTTTGGCAGAAACATTACCACCTCTGCGAAGAACTGTTTCTATTGCTTATTAGTACACTGTGCCTAATTCTCACAGTATATTACTGTGTAGAAACAAACTTGCTTCTTACTATTGGGAGTTCAAAGAAAAACAAAATCAGGGAAATCAGGATTCAAGAAAAAAAATTCTCAAGCTCCTTGAATGGGAAAGGTTCTCCTATTAAGCTCTAATAATAAATCAGTGCCCTTTGCTTATCTCAGCAAAGATATAATGGACTGGAAAAATCTCAGATACAAAGGCCCTCATTGAGTAATGTATTACCTTTTAAGCGTATGCTTAAATCCTATCAAGTCTAGTAGGATTTAAGGAGACGACCAAATGGTGTCGGGTGTGAGAATGGTCTGAGTTTTCTTGGCAGTATCATATACTAAATATGTGATCAATGGTAAAAAAAATAGGTTATTAAACTATAGAAGTGACAACTTTGTAAACTTCCAGGAGCACTAAATGAACTTAAGCAGACAGTAAAAGGCAATTCAATTATCAGATTACAAAAAAAATCTGAAAATGCATTTTTCATCTACATTGTCAGAACATTATCAATTGGGACTAATGTTTGCCAATATGGCTTTGTCTTATTTCCATATTGTTTCTTAATTAAAAAGGCCCAAACCAGATACAAGAGTTCTTCTCTGCTTGATAATAAAGCTGAATAAATCTGATTCTAAAATCATCAAAATGTGTGATTCATTAAAAATATAGGGTTATAATATACTTCACATTACACATTTGTAATATGCTGTCTAGGCTACTATTCTATAGGAATTATTGGCATACTTACATACAAAATAGGACACGTAATAAGCACATGAGTTTAGTCCATATTAAAAATATAAGGGTCCTCGGAAGTTTACTTCTGCTTCTCATTAAAGTCTGGCATTAAAGTTACTATGGCATTTTGCCATTTTTAAATCTAGTTAATCCTACACAATAAATCCTCAGTCCAACCAAGCATTAATCAAAGCAGCTTTTAAGTTAAAACTCTTTAGTAACACTGTATCTAATGACAAGGCACACCTAATGAGGTCCAAAGGAATGAACATTTGACACAAAGTGACATAACAATAAGAGGGTTTGATTTATAGAAATTTATATATATATACATCTTTTAATGGAATTCTACTAGTTAGTATATTGTCATCAGAACTTGGATGAAGGCATAGTTCAACATTGTATTCTAACTTGCATTTTAAATATTCTAAACTTTTTAACATAACTCTTCATAATACTTACTAAGAAAGCAGTATATGAGGGGAAATCATTTGAAAAAAGTGACCAGTTGTGCTGGTCAATTGATTCTCACACCACCAGCAGAATCAGTCAGAGCTTTATTGGCGTTTTGCTACCTAATCTGTTCAGTAATCATATTTTCTGATATTTTCCATTATACAAACCGATTAGTAAAAGAATTATAAACTTCAGTCAGTGCCTCATCTCTATGCCTCATGCAGTTACTCTATGAACTCAGCTACAGAACTAGATTAATTGCTTACTCAAAGTTTAAGGCAATGAAAGAGCCTATTATTTTTCCTCTAAAACCCTTTGAGATGCATTGATAAAATGACACAACATAGTTGGTGTCTCTATCTAAGCCTTAGAAAGTAGCTCCTGCAACACAAACATCAAATCAAATTTCCAACACACACTCCATATGATGTTCTTAAAAAAGAAATGAACTGGATTAGATTTCTGTGATTTGACATGGCATTGTTCAACAAGCACATTACAATGCTTCTGCTGCTCTGCAGCACACATCCCTGTAGTGGCTTTTGTCCCAAGGCACACCAAAGGTAAATTACCTTCTTTTACATGTGCCATGGAGTAGCAATCTGAGTGGAGACAGTATCCCTGAGCCACTGATAGCTGGTCATTTGTCCTTCTGTCCTCTTTGACTGCTCCCTGTACCTCAAAGTGCCCTGCTGTGCAGAATAAGTTTCATTATTTTCAGGACAATATTAAACTGCACAGAGAAAATCCAGATGACCTAGTGATGCTGAGAGTCCCAAATTCCAAATGTCATTTAAATCAGAAAACTGAATAGAAACTGAACATAAAAGGTATTTCTTGGCTAACCATCAGTTCCCATATTCTTACTAGAACGCAACAGAGATTAGCAAGAAAAAAGTGACTATAAAGACACTTTGTTCAAACAAAGCAGGCTGCTGAAGTCTTCATGCATAAGAACTTTCATTTAATGCAGATTTCAATTACAGTGATTATTTTATCAAGGGAAGAACAGTGAACAGAAAAATCTTCTGAGTATCTTGCTACACATGTCTTTTGAAACACACTATGTTTATGACTCAAAAGTCCACTTTACTACAGTGGTGAGTGTCCCTGCCTCTCAGACGGGAGACTGTGGTTCGATTCCCGCCAGGGAGGCAGTGGTGCCGTTTAAGAGTTGGACTTGATGATCCTTGTGGGTCCCTTCCAACTCTGAATATTCTGTGATTCTGTGATTCTGTGACATGTAAAGCAGATCATCTGAGAGGATTCAGGACCCAAACTCTCCCAGTTCCCCGCTGGAAGGCCACTGGGGTGAGGACAGCTGATAGAGGAGACAGTGCTCCAGTGCCAGTTTAGCAGCAGCTACTTGAGCTCTGTGTCATGGGTCAGGTACTGGCATCCCCATCTGCAGGGATCCTTGCACAACCTTCCCCACATCTTACCATCCTCACTGCTCCTTAAAGCTGGAGTAGATTTTTTAAGCAGCAGCAAGTTAGTCCAGAACCTGCTGTTGCACATAGAAGGTAATTCTTGACTGAAACAAATGAGAAGGGAGACCAAAAGGACTGTCCATTTAGAGGGATTTTATCACAATCAATAACAGGCTACCATGTATATGTACCATGTACAGAACAGAAAAAGACATTACAAGAGAGATGGAGAGGGATTTTTTACACAGGCATGTAGTGATAGGGCAAGAGGGAATGGCTTTAAACTGAAAGAGCATCAGTTGAGATTAGGCATTATGAAGATATTATTTACTGTGAGGGTGGTGAAGCACTGAAAGGCATTGCCCAGAGAAGTTGTGGGATGGATGCCCCATCCCTGAAATTGTTCAAGGCCAGGACGAACCGGGCTTTGAGCATCCAGGTGTCCCTGTCCGTGGCAGTAGAGTGGAACTAGATGATCTTTAAGGTCACTTCCAACTCAAACCATTCTATGAATATCTGAGATATTAAGTCTGATTCAGTTAGCCTATAAACCCCTCCTGATCAGAAACAGTTTCCAATTGAGAAAATTATCTCGTGCAGCTGCCTAGGATCCACAGTCAGCATCCCTCTTGTAAGTGACATTACATCCCTCCTGGTTGAAGAATGCTTGCCTGTCATCTGGCAGATAGCCACGTATCTTGTTTCTCCTTTCCAAGTTACAGGTCTCCAGATCAGGCTTCATCTTCAATCTTAATTTTAGGACAGCGTTTTTTTTAAAGATTTTGGTGTTAGGAACAAAAGAAGGAAATACAAATAATTCATACAAAGACCAGGACATCTGAGCATTGGGTTATTTTATTTCTATATTTATTTTGATTATGTTTTCCTTTGCATGCTCACTAGCAAACTAAACTTTCCTTGAATTTTTATTATCAGAGTCAGCTCTGAACATACCTTACAGTATTTATTGAATTCTCTGCAAAATCATATGTACACATTGAAAAGTACAGGACCCAAGAAAAATCTGAAATATAGTTGAATTCAGAAATCAATTATCTATTAAAAAAAAAGCACTGAAAGCTTATCTATCATTCTGTATCTCACACTTCTGCACAGTTTATCTTTACAGAAGCAATACTGTTAAGCCACTCATCCAAACTCTTTATTGTAATTTCACAAAAAATCAGTTTTGCAATTTGCTTTACAAATTACCAATGACTAAGTCCTTATTTTCTAAGTAACTTATTCCAGTGGGTGGTGTCTTTATGGTGTTTTCCATTAAAATTTTGTTTGGACAACTTAGCTCTGGTAGGTATGTGAGCAACTAATATGCTACATAATGAAATATGATCATTAGCTAACTATGTACCACAACTTCCAATAACAGCATATAGATAATGGTACAATGATATGCAGGTAATAATGCAATTCCAACATGTATTCCTGAAAAAAAATTTATTTATGATAATATACACAGCAATACACCAGAGTAAGAGTTAAAAAAAATTATTTAACTAGGCTCTTGCTGGGTTCTTTTTCCTGCCTTTATGTTTCTTTTGTAGCTCTTAATCAGTGTTCCTCGTACAGCTCATGTACTTGTGCTTAGTTCTCCGGTTTGTCTCATACCCTGAGTTGATAGGTGCCTGAAAATACTGCATATTCCTTCTGGATGGACCCACCAGGTCAATTTGGGATGCACATTACCTGGTTCAGAAGGAGCCTTTATGACCTTCTGACAGCTGCAAAGGCAGCTTTCTCTGAACAGATTTTGGACTAAACACTCCAGAATTAAAATGCAGCAAATGTACTCACAGGGAGTCACACTGCTTGAGATCCTTGACTCAGCCAACCAGCATCGGTTCAGTGACTCAATTGTTCTTCATCTGCTGTAAAAATACTGCTGTACAAACTCCATCCATTGCGAATTTCAGCAAAGAAACACAGTATACAGCCACATGGGGGCACCAAATTTAAAATACGTATTAAATAAAGGGGGGGGTGGGGTAACCCATCAAAACCCCCCAACTATCTGAAGTTTTATTTCAGTTTCTAAAACTTCATCAATCTCACATAAAAATCATTATTTTAGAGCTATCAACATGTTTAATACTCTCTTCTTTATTTAAAACATTTTTCTCTTCTATTGATCATTACTGAATAAAGATATTTACATGTGTCAGCTTCACTTCCCTGGATTTTCATATGCAGACCTTTCACTGATGGCACCTAAGGCACAATGGAGTCCCGGGATAACAGCAGACCCTGCTAAATACAACTTTTCTTCCATTAAACCATGTCACAGAATCAGAGACTCATTTAGGTTGGAAAAGTCCTCTAAGATCCAGTCCAAACTTTGACCAAACACCATCTTGTAAACTAGACTATGGCACTGCCACATGCAGTCATTTCTTGAACACTCCTAGGGATTGTGACTTCACCACCTCCCTGGGAGGCTGGTTCCAATGTTTAATCCTTTCCATGAAGAAATTCTTGCTGATGTCCAACACGAACCTCCCCTGCTACAGCTTGAGGCTATGTCCTCTCATCCTGCCACTGGCTGCCTGGGAGAAAAGGCTGGCCCCCTACCCTGCTATAACTTGCTTTCAGTAGTTGTAAAGAGCAATGTCTCCCCAAAGCCTCCATTTTTCCAGGCTAAACAACCACAGCTCCCTCAGCTGTTCCTCATGTAAGCTCTCTCTGACAGGATGCCCAGACCCAAAGATGTCTAATCATTTACTTCCCATTTGCACCACATACCAAACTACACATAAACACAGACTGCAAAAATCCAGCAACCAAGCAAACACAGAATTCAGTCCAGAATTATCCCCCAGAGGTAATTTATTGCCCAGGGTTTTCAAATCAGTTAAGACTTCTGGATACTGAAACTGCCAGAGAGATGCACAAATTGTTAAGAAATCTTATAAACACACACTCAATTAAAAAAAAAATCCCCACTGCTACAAAGCCATCCTCTTCCTAAAGCATGATTTACAAAGCAAAACTGACAAGTGGTCTACAGGAAGGCAACACAAAGACCTTTAAAAACTTTACAAACCACACACCACAGGCATGTCTACCAATGTCACCTGCTACTGAGTTCATGACAGCTTTCATAATCTAGTTTGCCATTGTGGGGGTTTTTAATACTGTAATATCTAAGCCGAAATTTGCTGCGCTCAGTGTGTGCTATAGGAGAAATGTGATTCAGAGGAAATCAGTCAAAGTAAAGTATCGTTTCGGATAGGGAGTGAAAGACATTGGGCCTTCAATGGTGACCCTGGTAAAGAAATAAGAAGGTTGAGGAGACAGGACAGAAAGCAGTTCCTCATTTTCCTGGGTGAATTTCTGATGTAATTTGAAAAAGTCTTGTGAACACATATTTGCCTCTGAAGACACCAGAAGGGATAGTATGATAGAGTACACCAGCAGCCCACACCACCATTGCAAATCTTCAAAGACCAGAATTTGTAAAGGTGGGTTAATTAACATTTGCAAAGCACTGAAACGTGGTAAGAATGGACACTATAGAAAGTAATGAATTACAGTCAGGTCTCCTATATCACGGACCCGCAATATTAATCGGGTTCCGCTAAGCCCTACTTCCGTGTTGAATGGCAGCTCATTATTATGCAAATTTCCCCTGCACCCTTACACGCCCCTCGGCACTGTTTTGGCACTGCCCTGCTGTGTGTCAGTGTTTGTGTCGGTGTTTCTCAGCACCCACGGCCACCCCAAGCCAGGAAGAATCCCTTTTCCACTTGGCCAGGGACACTGGTGCGGGGGAGCCACCTGTGCCGCTGTCCTGATGTCTCTCCAGGTGGGTAGGCGTGGTCTCTCCATACTCCATCTCTACATACAGAATAGATGAGTACATCTCAGAGAGTCATTCGAGAAAGTTGAAAATTCGAAAATTAGAACAACTACTAAATAAAAGCAGAAAAAAACCCCAAACTGTGATTATAGACTTCATCCCAACAGATACATGTAAGAAGCAAGTAAAGGCACTTCTTCAGCTTTGAAGCCCTTGAGTTTGCAAGCTTACGGGTCTTCTTTTATACAGTCAGCTCTCTTCCACATCATGCACCCTAGATGGCGGCTTCACATCTTCGCTGCATGATTGTTCAGCGATTAAAGAGGCCTGTTTCAGGATTGTGCATGCATGCACGACCTGATGCACATGAATACTCAAAGTAGACAGTCATGAATATGCAAATCCCCCCCCGCCCCTGCCGCGGCTGCCCATGCTGTGGCCACCCATGCCCCACAGTGCCTCCTCCACCCACTGCAGCTGCCCCACTGGCTTCACTCCCCCAACCGCGTAAGCAACTTCCATGAACGCCCACAGCGGCTCTGGAGCTGGGGGGGCGGCGCAAGTAGGGTCAAATTTGCACATTCATGAGCTGCCACTCAACACTGATGGAGGGCAGCGAGGGGAGGGGTCAAGACCTGCGGTACCATGGTATAGGAGGCCCAACTGTACTTGATGCAATACTCTTAGCTAATGGCATAGATATGTATCCCCAGCCTACTGAAACTAATAATAGACTAAGAAAAGGAATTCTCTTATGCAAACACACTTGGATGTTTAGTGTACATTCTTGTCTATTTGATGTCAGCTTTCCCGATGAAATCAGAGCAACTTCTATCTTGAGTAAACCTTGTTATTTCTACACAAACCATTACAAAAGCACTCCTAATGCAAAGCTAAACTGAGTGATGTTCTATTCTGTTCCTGATATCCTGAATTATGATGGTTTATTTTAACTTTAGTAATTTCACACCTTCGGGTAAATTATTATTCTATCCCAACAAACATTTAATATAACATATACTTGGTGTTTGTATACACCAGACATCAGCTACTGAGATGACAGTTAATTTATAAGATGCAGAAACAAATTCTTCAACTAAAAGAAATATCAAAATACATATCTCAAGTTCTTGTATCTTAATCCCACTACTGTTTTTTGTTTTGACATATCCATTAAGAAATTAAATTTAGGACAAGAATAAGCAAAGTGAGTGAGGTATTATTTTTCTGCCAAAGTATACATCTACTTTTCATCTGGCCTAAATACAAACTAACTTAGCAATACTAAAATCTGATGTTCTTTCTTCGTGACAATACTGAATGTCTTCAGACATTCTCTTCTGTTTAAAAAATACTGATTCCCACACAAAGAATGGAAATTACACATCACAGCCTCTAAACTTTAGAGTGAATTCACTGAGAAAATAGCTGAAATGAAATGAATTTCCACAGTGCAGTTTTCCAGCGTATGCAGTAGATGGCAGTGAGATATTAACTAAAAACTGGTTTCCAATTCCATAATTTCAAATAATATTATTTTTTGTTTGTAGAAGTACTCATATTCATTAATGAACGTAGGAAGTGCAAGAATAAAAATTCACACAAGAGAAAGAACACTAGGGAAGTGGAAAACTAGTAAACTCAAGGGCACGTGGAAACTCTCATAAACTTCTCATAGGAGACATATGTTTAACTGAATAGTAAGGTGCTTAAATTTGGGGTCCCATTGTCCTTTCAGTCACAGTTGTGTGAAAATAGGTGAGTCTCCATTGCGGCCAAAATGTTTTGTCTAATTTATATTTAGCTCAGAATACAAACATTATGAATATCAGTTGCATGCAGTGTACTCACTATTCTTATCTTAGCCAACATCATGTCACATCAGATACAAGTAGAGCCAAGCAAAATATTTCCAGTGAAAGGTTTGGGGTTGGGTTCTTTTAATTTTCCTTCCTTCCACAGAGCAATATAAAGCAAATTTCAAAATAAAAAAATATTTCCAAACTATCAAGAGTACACATACCTATGAAAATATATTTTACCTCTACAGGCAAAGTTATAGGTATAAACTAATTGCTTGAACTTCTCTAGGTTTAACTGGACACTAATCTGACTTAAAATTCCTTCTGCCCAGTATTTTAAGAGATTCTTTATTTTTCTTCATTCTCCCTACTCAATTTATTTTATTTTGATCTCGTCATATTGGGATTTAAAAATTAATTCTATTGAAACATTTATTAGTGGCACCCCCCCCTTTTTTTTTTCAATTAAGGGTCTTGATTATATCAAGAAGATAATTTTCTTTTAGAGCTACTTTTTCTTCTGTGAAGTACTTTTTAGTTGTGAAGGGTTAGTCCTTTAATTTCCTTTAGGGAACGAAAGGATACATTTGTTTAGGGAATAATTTAGGGACCTAAAGAATAAATTTGTTTTAGGATCTTTTTTTTTTTTTCTCTTTTTTTTCTTTACTGAAACAGGTAAAAAAAAATCTTTAATTATGACTTGTGCCTCTCTTCAAGTATTGCACAATAAATACTATTTAATAAATAAATAAAAAATTAATTAATACAATTATAAAAATTATAAAAATATAAAAAATTAATAAATACTATTTTCATAAAGAGGCTAAATTGAACACCTGAATAAGTACAATCCAGAAGGAAGACTCCTATTGAATAACAACGGAAAATTAATACGATGTAAAATTAGTATCTCATTCTGCTCATACAGTGAATAGTGTACCAGACTAACCACTGCACCTGCACTGCCTACTGATACGTGGTTTATACTTGACAAGGTGCTGAAAGAGAGGGTACTCACACTGCCTACCTAAATTTGGTCAAGTTTGGCCGGTTTATCTGTAATTCACAGAATCACAGAATATTATGAGTTGGAAGGGACCCACAAGGATCATCTAGTCCAACTCACCATCTAACACCCGTAAAGAGACCGAGAGCACATCGCAGAGCATAACACCAACCTAGATCCCTCACAGTCTAGCAGGCCACTCCGAGCCGGAAGGGGCCCAACGTCATCCAGCCCTACACCTCCCTGCTAGACCATGTCACTAAGCTCCTCGTCCAGTCTTCTCTTAAACACCTCCAGGGATGGTGACTCCACCACCTCCCTGGGCAGCCCATTCCAATATGCAATTACTCTCTCTGTGAAAAACCGCTTCCTAATGTTAAGATTGAACCTCCCCTGGCGTAGCTTGAGGCCGTGCCCTCTCGTTCTGGTGTCGTCAGCCTGGAAGAAGAGGTCCACACCCATCTGGCTGCAACCTCCCCGCAGGTAGTTGTAAACAGCAATGAGGTCCCCTCTGAGCCTCCTCTTTTCCAGACTGAACAGTCCCAGTTCCTGTAGTCGCTCCTCATAGGGCCTACCCTCCAGTCCTTTCACCATCCTCGTTGCCCTTCTCTGGACCCTCTCAAGCAGCTCAACATCCCTCTTGAACTGGGGAGCCCAGAACTGCACACAGTACTCAAGATGAGGTCTGACCAGCGCTGTGTACAGGGGAAGGACAACCTCCCTGGACCTACTGACCACACTGTTCCTAATGCAGGCCAGGATGCCATTGGCCTTCTTAGCCACCTGGGCGCACTGCTGGCTCATGTTGAGTTTCCTATCAATCAGTACATTGGTATATACAAGGTACACCTTTCCCTTCTCCTGAGGCATTTGATCAGACTAATACAGTGAATCCCCGGTGCATTGAGACCTCTGCATTACGACCCCGCCCATTTGTGAGGAAATTTTTCCAGTTTTGATTTAACCATTTGTGAGTTTACCCGGCCGATGCATGCACAGTGCCTCTGCTCTGCTGAGGGGCGGTGCCGCGGTGCATGTGGGGCAGGACTCACCCCGTGCGGCGGGCAGGGGGCTCACAATGGCGGCACCGTGCCCCTGTCCCTGACCCGGGAAACTGACCCACGAAAGTGAGGCAAGCGAGGTCAGGCAAGCACTGTGGGCTCGAGGGGGCAGCTGTCGTTGCAACAGGAGGAGGCTTCTGTTCCCCTGCCCTCTGGGACAGTACGGGCAGCGCTGCCTCTCCCAGGACTGGTGGATGTTAAAGGGAAGGAAACCCTGATACTGGCCCGACACCTCCTCCCCCTGCCCCAGGGACACCCCTTTCCCGCCGCGGAAGAATGGTGAGCATGCATGATGGCAGCATCCAGGTTTCCGAGCCCCCTCTGACTCGGGAGACCTCCCCCCGAGAATCTGTGGGCTTCTCCGGGGTGCTGCGACCGCACACTCAGCCCAAACCCCGCGGCGCTGCTCCCTCTCCCCGACCCTGGTGCTCATGCCCAGGCATCCCAGTGTGGCATGCTGGCCTGCCAGGGCCGCCTGTGCGGCACGGCCACGGGGCCAGTATGCCACGCCAGGGCTGCCAGCACCCGACACCCAGCCCACCGGGGCTGCCAGCGTGGGGTGGATGCAGGGCTGGGACACCTGGGCACGAGCACCGAAGTCAGGGGGAGGGAGCAGCGGCACAGGGTTTGGGCTGTGAGGGCACAGTCACAGCAGCTCAGAAAAGCCCACAGATTCTCGGGGGGGTGGGGGGGTCTCCCGAGTCAAAGGGGGCTCAGAAAGGGTTCCCTTTGCTCCCCCCTGCTCAGAGAGCCCGAGGGGAGAAGCAGAAAATTTTCCGCAGCACTCCGGAGTGCCGGGGGTGGGGGGTGGGGGGGGTGGAGCAATGGGCGTGGCCTGCATGCATATTAATGACCTGAGCTTCTTTGCGAGTTTGGCTTTTTGCGAGGCTTATGGCATGACCCGTTCCTCACAAATGAGGGGGTATAACTGTAATCTAAATTTAGCTTTTAGGACTTCTCTTTACCTGTACTTCCCACAGTCTATGGCCACATACTTCACTGGAATAATGCTACACCCTGCATTGCCTAAATTAAACAATGTTGAAGAACACCTGCAGACACTGTACCTCCCTTGATTGTCTGTCATGTTTTGACCTGGGGCAGCCCCAGCCCATCCCAGAGAGGCAGCACAGCCAGGTCTGCTCCCATATGCATGTCCCTGGCTTGGGAGCTCTGAGCTGAGTAATATGGATGTGGACAAACCTGTACCACTTAATGCAGTGCCAGGTAACATCCCCAGCAAGTCTGGCAAACTACTGTAGAGCTAGTCACTGTCTCTGAGCTGTGGATAGTCAAGACTTAAAAGATGTCCTGAGTTACAGTCGGCCCTCTTGCACTTCACGACCCCCATATTGTGGCTTCACATTTACCAGCATGATTTTTTAGCAATGAGGGAGGCCCCTTATCGTAACTGTGCATGCGTGACCTGGCATGCATGTATATTCAATTAGGAAGTCATGAATATGCAAATCAACCTGCACAGCTGCCGCAGCGGCCCTGCAGCTTCCCCCGGCCCTGGGATGGCAGCAGCGGTGGCCGCGGTGGGGTCACACACCCCTTGGCGGTGGCCATGGTGAGGCCTCTCCCCCAGAGCTGCTGCCATGCAGTTATGAAATATTTACACACTCTCAGGTGTCCAAGACTTTCCTGAGTGACTCTCCAAGACATACTCATTTACCCAGAGTATGGAGAGACCAAGTCTACCCACCCGAGAAACACCAGGACAGCAGTCCCGGCAGCTCCCTGCACCTGTGCCCCTGGCTGAGCCGAAAAGGGGTTTTTTCCAGCGTGGGGTGGCTGCAGACACAGGCCAAGACAAACACTGATACACAGCTACACAGTGCTGAAATAGTGCAAGGGAGCCGCATGAGGTATGAGGCAAATTTGCATATTAATGAGCTGCCATTCAACGCGGAAGTAGGGCTTTGTGGCACACGATTAAGAGCGTGGGTCCATGATATAGGGGAACAGACTGTATATGGCTTTATTCCTAAATGTATTACAGTTGCTTTCTTGCTGGCTTAACAAGAAGTACTTTCCCAAGACTACCTATGAGGACCCTATAACTCATACCTGCATACCTTTTCAAAGTCTTTAGATTAAATAATACCTAGCTAGGAAAATTAGATAGTTTAGGATTATACTTAGAAATTAGATAATTTTAGAATGCTTACACTTTTTATTAATATAGTTGAAAATGTTTTATTGCTTAAAACTTAAGATGATGCAAGTGAAAATTGGAGTCAAGATCCTCTACTGAGATCTCTTACATGAACATGAGAAAGAACCATCACTTTCATATGCTGTTGTGGCTACTAACTTGTTGGAGAAACGTGTCTGATATGTATAGGTCTATAAAAGTCTCAAGCCTGAACACATTTAAGTAGGTAGGTAGATCTGGGCAGGACTTCTGCAATGCTTCTGTTAGCTTCACTTCTACAGCTGCAAATATTAATTCAAAAGGAACAGGATTTGCAGAAGCCTTCCATGTATGAATGTCCAGGTTTAGTCTCACACAAAGATATTTTACTTAGAAAGTAATTCTGTTTGATTAAACTTATCTGCTGATGTCATGATAAAAACAAACAAACCTTCACGAAACAACATGGGCTGGACTTAACCATACACCTGTAATAATTTTTACATCAGAAGCAGCAATAAGCAAAATATGATCTCTCAGGGGGCATCATAGAGTGCAGACCTGTTATTTACCTTCACTATAGAAATCTGTCTAGGAAGAGCCATTAGAAACTTAACTAGAGTGAATTTTCAGAATGAAACTGTCAGAGACCAGCTCCTAAATGAGGACGTTTGAGTAGACGGACCACTGCTCTTGAGGCAAGTGGCAAAGTTTATTGCTTACATGATCATATTTATAGCAAAAGGCTTATACAAGTTCTGTTAATGATTACTTTAACATTAAACAGGTATTTAGTATAAACAATACATGATTTATCTAGCGTCCCTGGTTCCTTGTTTAATCCATGTTCTTAATCGGTTCATTTCACTGGGGTAGGTATGTTCTGCAACTACTAGTGACAGCTTTGCAGGCAGAAGAGGCTGTACTAACAACTGTCAATCCCACGAAGCACAATGTCGTGCCTGCAGGAAGACTCAGCTGCCTCCCCCGGCCAGCTGTGCAAGCTGCAGGATGAGCACACGTGTGTTCCTTCCTCCACAACAGCTGCAGGAACACCTACAGCTGGGCAGTGCTGGCTTCACACATCGCAGCAATGCAGAACTGAACAAAGGCCTATCTCAAAATTATTTCCCTAAACTGAAATAAGCCTGTGATGACAAATTTATCCAAATGAGCTCTTTCACAATGTAAATAATGCATTTCAACTCTAAGTGCATCAGTGTTTAAATAAATCGTATTTTAAACTATGTATTTTCTATATTTAGCACTGACCTGAAGAACACAACAACAAAACAGGGTTTTTTTCCCCTCCCAGAGGTAAGAGACATTGATTTCCCAGGGGAATCAATGAGTGATCTGCAGCATCTCTGATATGGCAGCCTAGCACTGCAGATGCTCTTAGCACCTCAGCAGGATGTCTTCGTTCTCATATAAACAGCAGCTGTATACACATTTGGCATCACATGATACAAGAAGCAATATGATATGGTGTCTAATAATACATGTGGAGTGGACAAATTAGGTTCTCCTCTTATTATGATTAACATCTGCAAGAAAGACAGCACTATAACCTCCACCATCAGTTTAAACAATCTGTCCTAACTAAAGAGAAAACTACAGGTTTTTTCCTGCATGGAATGTTTTAAACTATGTATTCAGTGAAAATTCAACTGAAAGTTGAAGGAAAACGGGTGAATACTTTCTTAAGAAGAAAAGGAAAAAGAGCATGTGAAATAAACATAGCACGTAGCTTAAAGGCTACTTGCCATAAAAGGCTTTTCCTGACTGGAAGTTGCAGTACAGATGTACTTAAAAAACAGATGTACATCAAAGACTGTTGATTAGAAGCACAGAGAGAAGTAATTATCAGTTTCATTTTTTTTAAAAAAGAAATTCTTTATTCTAATACCAATAAAACCTTAGTATCTACAGAATGATTCTATGGGTTTAATTAACCATATGAAAAATATAAATGCATGTGCTGGTCCTGCTCCACATCATTACATTCTTATGGCTACTTTGGGTGAGCTTCTAATGTATATGAGATCTTGCCTTCATTATTTTTGGACAGTATCTGGTTAAAGACTGAAACTGTTCAAAACCTATTTATTTTTTCCATAGAAATGCCGGATGATAGTAATTCTTTGTGTGCCAGAAATACTTCCATCAGTAGATACCGAGGCTAGCAGTCACAGAGAGCCCATCCTGGAGAACAGTACAGCAGAAAGAACCACAGTCCTTGCTAAACTGGTGGCCAGCTGCAAGGGCTGTGTTTTATGAATAAAATGAGCAACCTGGTCTAGTGGGTGGCATCCCTGCCCACAGTACAGGCGTTGGAACTAGATGATCATTAAGGTCCCTCCCAATCCAAAACATTCTATGTTTCTATGAAAATAAACAGAGCCAGAGCACATGTTTCAACACTGTGCTGAAACACTAGCATGGTTTTCTGTTACTTTTCTTGTGCCAACCAATATGTCTCCCATGCATGGTACTTTCCTGTTTGTACATTCTTTGAAGAAGATCAAGGAATGATGAAACATTTACCTGAATCCTTCAGACTTCACTATCTTCAAATTTACAGCTGTTTTTCAAGCTGAACACTTTTTACAGCTCTGATTCAGATGCATGCATGATAAACCCCTGGACTGGAATATATGAACCTAAAAAACAGATATGCAGGTTTTAACCCAACAGGCAAGCTAAACACTGTATGGCCATTCACTCACTCTTCAGTGGGACGGGGGGCAGAACTGGAAAAAAGGTAAAATTCATGGGTTGTGATAAAATAAGTTTAATAGGACAGAAAAGGAAAGAGAAATAACAGTAACAATAATATTAAAAAATAGGATACACAATGCAATTGCCCAGGAACTACGCTGAGAAGCAGCTGTTAGTCCCCGGCCAATTCCTCCCAGTTTTGTTGTTCAGCATGATGCCATATCGTCTGGAATATCCCTTTGGTCCGGTGAAGTCAGCTGCCCCAGCTGTGCCCCCTTCTGGCTTCTTGTGCCCCCCCATACTCCTTGCCAGCAGGGCAGCATGAGAGGCTGAGTAGTCCTTGCCATGGTGTAAGCTCAGCAACAACTAACACATCAGTGTGTTACCAACAGTATTCTCATCCTAAATCCAAAACAAAGCACTGTAGTACTGTACTAGGAAGAAAATTAACACAAATGTATGACTTTGGCTATATACTTGGACTGGCTGATACCATTTTGACAGCTGGAAGAACTATTTATTCCGACCAAGCTCAACTGATTAGCAGCTTTTCACACTCAAGTAGAGTTGATCTCTACTGTATGCTAATTATTTCATTATGTTAGCAAATACTCATTTCTTAGCCAGCACCTTCATCACAATCTATACCATATGTTAATTTAAACTTATAAAATTTATAATGGGTGACAATGGAATCATTTAGGGTGTGACATCAAATTAGTTACAAGTATCCTCTCAACTGTTTATTTTCTCTACTGAGACAAGCCACTATTATAGCCAGTTTCCTTCTCTCTAACTCAGACTGGAAGCATTTTCTTTTCATTTACTGACTTCAGGAGATTCCTTTCAAAATCCTGTTTGAATTTTTTCTTCTTCCAGTCATGCGTAACATCTCCCAGTTTCCTTCTCTGTAGCCGAATAATTACCCACTCCCAAATGCTATCTAGTTACTCTTCTTTAAACTTCTTTCCACATGTACAGCATTTGAACGTGATTTCTCTTGTTCATTTCTGTGTAAACAAACCTTAGATAACAGCTTTTTCCTCAAACCTAATTTCAACAGGAAACATGAAGTACTAATACACAGTTGAAAAGTTTGTACTATGGAATAAGCATTTCTCCCTGGATTGCTTGTCTACTGCAGGCCATTTACATCTATTCAATTATACGGATTATTAGTTAGAAAGTGCCAGTGTTACAGGTTGTCTGTAGTAGAAACAAGGAAATATCCTAGGTAAGAATGCAGAATGACTATCATTCCTCCACGATGAACATTTGTAACTTGCATTAATTTTATTTATGTGTACAGTAAGCCCTCTCCACTTCACACCTCTCAGACAGCGGCTTCACCTCTACACAGCATGATTCTTCCATGATTAAGGAGGCCTGTTTCGTGACTGAGCCTGTGCGAACTGACAGTTATGAATATTCAAATTAGACAGTAATGAATATTCAAATAAACCCACAAGCCATGCTGCATGGACCACAGGTGCACTGCTCTGCCCGTGTCATGCCTGCACCGCTTCTCTCGGAGCAAGGCGACCGCTGCAGGTCCGCTCAAGCGGCGCCCGCCCCGCTCTGCTCCGCTCTGCTCGGACGGAGGTGCCGCAGCAAGTGCGTTCAAGCAGCGCCTGTCCTACTCCGCACTGAGCTAGGAGGCTTTGTGCAGTTATGAAAGATTTATGCACTCTCAGGTTAGACGTCGTGTCCAAGACTTTCTCGAGGTAGACGTCTACCCCGAGTATGGATAGACCAGGTCTACCCACCCGGAGAGACACCAGGACGTGGCATGGGCAGCTGCCCATACCAGTGTCCTTGGCTGAGCAAAAAAGGCATCTTTTCCTGGCATGGGGTAGCTGTGGACCCCAGGAAGTGCCAGCACAAACACTGATACACAGCAGGGCAAATTTGCATATTAATGAGCTGCCATTCTACGTGGACGGAGGGCTGCGCGGCGGGGGCACCAAGACCCGTGGTGCCACGGTATTCAGGGTCGACTGTAATTAACTAAATGGAAAAATTCTCCCACCAGTAATATAAGCATGCCATCTAAAAAAATAAATACACATTAGGATGTAATATCAACATCATACCACCAGTTACAGAGTTGTTTATACTGTCAAATTTTCGTTGATATACAAATTATCTAAGGAAAATACCTTAGGTATTTAAATATTTCTAGAATACTGAACACAATTTGATCATTTTAAACTATGGATCTACACAACAGACAAAACACACAGAAACATTTAAGAGTGATTTGTAAGGCAACAGCAACAAAGCAATTACTCATTGTCAGGAAATGTGTCTATTAAGATTAAGTGATCATAATATTATTTGTTTCCAACAAATACAATTCTCTGATCTTTAAACAATACATTATTTTGAAATATTTCTGATTTTACAAATCAGATGACTGATTTATTTTTGAGTATATGGAGAAACACAGAAGTGAAATCTCTGTAAATCAAGACTTTCCATGCCAAGTCTCAGATGTGAAGGATTTTTTTATGATTAAGTATGAATTCCTGGAAAACATGGTTTATCATAGAAAAACTGGCAAAACTTTCACAGCATTTGCTCTAACAGGCGCCACTGTAATGGACTTCAGATCTATGAATAGGCCAAGAACAAAAGCTAAAATTAACATTGAACAATACAATATGTTACAAAGTGGGAAGATATGTGGGTTTTTTCTTTTTTTTAAATTATACTAAATGGGATTGATTTCAATCCGTAATTTACATAATGATGAACTTGACTGGCCTCATCTCATTATTTCTCAAAAACATTGTTTTGATAAATGATTCTGTTCTGAAATTTCATCTGGCAATGAAATTTTGGTCATCTTTGAAGAACTGATTTATTCTCTTCTTACATGCAAGAATTACTGCTTGGGAACATAACTGAGCTTTCAAACAACACATCAGATATAAGTTACTATCACTACTAGAATTTTGTTCATTCCATGCTGGCCATAAGTCTTGAACAATGCTGATCCTCAAATTTCACAAATGCTTAAAAGCCTATGTGCATAATGTTACAGGCTGCAATAGTCAGCTGGCGGCATCAGAATACAAAAACATGAAAGAAGCTGCTCTGGGTCAACCAAGGATCCACCGAAGCCACTATTGTAACAGTACCCCAAAACTAACATGTCAGTATAAAAGTAGGACAAAAATATATGCTCCCTTTCATATGAAACTTCCCCACCATGCATGATGCCTGGCATGTCCATTGCCATATGGAGGCACTTACTGCAGAAGGGGTTGGAAACAGGCTTTTGCTGAGGAATGTATGTCCTGGTAGAACCCTTGTAAGTGAAAGCCTCAGTCTGACCTTCTGCCACTCAGTAACATCTTTGGCACTTCATGATACTCATCCTGCAAATCCAGTTAGGGCCATATAACTATGACATTCTGACTCCTAATTTTTCAGGTTAGGACAAACTTCTTTTGCACACAAGGGACAGTAAACTTTGTATGACACTAAAAATCCATGAAATCTAGGTTTATCAAGGAAAAAACACAAGAGAGATTGAATCAAGTCTCACATGTACTGCCTGAGAAAATGCATAGGGTTTTCTGTGGCCAGATTTTGGTAGTGGGGGGAAAGATATAGGGGAGGCTTCTTGGAGAAGCTGCTAGAAGCTTCCCCCAGGTCCAGCAGAGCCGATGCCAACTGGCTCCAGGCCGGACCTGCTGCTGGCTAAGGCCAGGCCAATGAGGCGTGATAGTAACACCTCCGTGATAACATACATAAGAAGAAAGAAAAAAAAGTTAAGGG
Source organism: Pitta sordida (assembly GCA_013390025.1). Taxonomy (NCBI): domain Eukaryota; kingdom Metazoa; phylum Chordata; class Aves; order Passeriformes; family Pittidae; genus Pitta; species Pitta sordida. Next base: position 64,800 of record WEKX01020570.1, on the reverse strand, counting down.
TAGACGAAGATGGCCACCAGAGAAGAGCAGAATGAGAACNGTTTTCTGTGGCCAGATTTTGGTAGCGGGGGGAAAGATATAGGGGAGGCTTTTTGGAGAAGCTGCTAGAAGCTTCCCCCAGGTCCAGCAGAGCCGATGCCAACTGGCCCCAGGCCGGACCTGCTGCTGGCTAAGGCCAGGCCAATGAGGCGTGATAGTAACACCTCCGTGATAACATACATAAGAAGAAAGAAAAAAAAGTTAAGGGTAGACGAAGATGGCCACCAGAGAAGAGAAGAATGAGAACATGTGAACAATGCAGACATTGAGGCCAAGGCACAAGGAGGCGGAGGAGGTGCTCCAGGTGCCAGAGATAAGGCATCTCTGAGGCCATGGTGAAAACTATGGCGGAGCAGCTGTGCCCCTGCAGCCCATGGAGGACCACAGGGGTGCAAAGGTCCATCTACAGCCTGTGGAGGAACCCACACTGGAGCAGGTGGATGCTGGAAGGAGGTTGTGGGAGGCCCATTTTGGAGCAGGGTCCCGCAGCCTGTGGGGAAGGGAACCAATGCTGGAGCAGCCTGTATGTGAAGCAGTGACCCATGTGGCAGCAATGCCTAAATAGTGGAGGTACTGCTCACCATAACAATGTTTTGATACTAAAATCAGGATATTTATTATCTTATTTCCTGAACATCAGGTCCATTCCTGATATAACAGGACATGAATCTACTTCATTTCATATGCCAACCTACAGCATCATGTAGCCATCGAGAAGCTACCAGTGAAAAACCTGTTATCTCCATAGTGTATCATACAAAACTGTGTGCATCACTCCACTTCTAATTTAAATGCCTCATAAATTAGGCAGGAGACTCCACAACTTCTTTGAGCAAACCTGTGCCTGCAAGACTTGGTCACTCTCATAGTAAAAAAGTGTTTCCTGATATTCTTAATGTTCCTGTGTTTCAGGTGTGCCCACTGCCATCTGGTCAATGGGCAGCACTGAATAGGGCCTGGTTCTGTTCTCTTTCACTCTCCCTTCAGGTATTTAGATACATTAGTAATACCCCCAAGCCTTTTCCTCTCCAGGCTGAACAATAACAGCTCTCTCACGCCAGTCCGTTTAATCATCTTCATGGTCCTCCACTGAACTCTCTCTGGTATGTCCATGTTGCTCTTCTACTGAGGAACCCAGAGGTTGACACATCACTCCAGCTCTGGCCTCACCAGTGCTGCCCACTGGCAACACATCTCCTAATGCAGCTTAAAACACCATTAAAGTTCTAGCCTGTGATGGCACACTGCAAGCTCAAATATATTGAGCTTTCTTCTTTAAAAAAGTGGGGAGGGTCTATAGCTAAACAGAGGGAACTACGTCAAGAACAGAAGTAAGAAGAAAGCATGTAGGGGAACTGGAGATGTCCAGAAATAGTTTGAAGAGTTTTAGAAGTCTGGTAGTCAGTCATCAGACATAACTAAAGGCAGAAGCAATGACATGTTGACACTTCGGTGAATTTATGTTAAGTGAAGGTTTTTGTAATGACCCACCAAATGAATATGTATTAAATAATTTATAATAATAATATAATAATATGAATATATTAATTAAATAATTAATTATTTAATACAGTGCTTGTCAATTAAATATTGCAATTATTTTATGAAGGGCAGAACACTCATAGCATTTTGCATGTCTCCTAAACTCAGCAACTTGAAAAACTGAGGTTTTGGTGAAGCTACCACAGTTTGATGTATACTCAGGAGTTTTGATTTTCAATATGCACTGTGCAAGCATCTGTCAAAGTGGATCTGCCTTTGTACAAGCATCCTGAGTGGAGAGTTGCTCCATAAAACAAGAATATGAAATCTTGTCCCAGTACAGGACTGACTAATTATGCATAATATTTGAACAGAATGTTATGAAATACTATCTTTTTTTTTCCTCAAGCAACTTAAGAAAACATATCCAATTTTGGTGGCTGTGTTAGAGAGTTAAGTAAGAGAAAAATAATTACTCCAGAAGCGGAAACGTCCCAACAAAAATGCACACTGTGAGCAACAGCTATGTCTCCTCTCCAAACTGCATTATTCCATTGAAAATCATTTATTGTAGTAACCAAGAAATGGAGTTTTAGGGTTTTTTAGTAGCCACATCTTGACATTTAGAAAAATAGCTGTATATCAAGTATCATAATTACACACAGTACAATAACAATATAATAATACAAAACAAAACACAATCCATTAACCACAATCTGAATATTTTCATATGCTTCTGCAATTACTACTTTTACCCTGTACTGGAAGCTCCAAAAGCTGGAAGAAAGTATATTCTTATGGCATGATTTTAAGGAGAGATTTTACATCCCTTTTTAATGGTAAAATAAATTAAATAATGGTAAAGAGTTTTTGTAATTATATAGAAAGCTAAATATTCTTGAGGTCATGGTTAGGATTCTGGGGTGTGGGTTAACAGCCAGATGGTATTCAAAGACATACTGTGTTATCATTATTCCATACTAATATGTAATTCACAGATAGCTACAATAAAAATTGCTATCCCTCACTCTTCATTTAACTATTCCATCCCTTGATTTTGCTCCTGTAAAAATATTCTTATATACCTGAAAATAATTTGAGTGTATTTTCACTCATACTAGGCACTTCCAAGAGTAGTTAAAAAACATTTTTATTGCCAAACTGTTTCAAACTCTGTTTCTAAACCAAAGTCAGGGAGGGGTCCCTACGAATTGCTCAGTACATGTAACCACTAGATTATTTGTCTCATTTGGGCTAATATGTGTAACTGCAACATACTTAGAAGTATTTTATAAATTAGGACACTGCTGCTGAGAAAAACAAGATAATATTATTTATGGGACTATCTGCAATCTAGCATTTTACAATCTTGAATTCTAGTATGGAGAAATAAGGCTAAAGAAATCTCACAACATGTTCTAAAATAGCATTACTTTGGGCAGAAAAGACTAACTTTATATGCTCCATAGGGCATGACAATAACAAAACTGTTACGGAACAAATTTTTCAAACTTTGAACAGCAGCAGCTGTGTATTAAAAGAAGCACCAATAGCGCAAGATCTAAATTAGTCGAGCTGCAAGTATCTTCTGGATTTAGGAACTACATACTAGCGAACTCGGATGCATACAAACACTTAGTTCTATGCATGGACTCATACATATTAGTGTTTATATTACAGTGAATCCCCGCTGCATTTTGACCTCTGCATTACGACCTCGCCCATTTGCGAGGTGAATTTATCACAGTTTTGATTCAAGGATTTGCAGTGCCTCTGCTCTGCCGAGGGGCGGTGCCAGAGCTCCCTGTGGGGCAGCGCCAGGCCGACCCCACAGGGAGGGCCAGGAGCCACGCTGTACCCTGTTACTCTAAGCACAACTGGGGAACTGACCCGCCTGGGCGCATGTTACTGTTTCCATGGCTACAGGCAAGGAAGGGAAGTGACGCAGGAAAGTGGGGCTGGCCGCGACAGCCAGCGTGACATGCTCACTCCGCTGCTGCAGCTGAACCCACCCGCGCCGCATGGCACGGCCGGGTGGCGCGGACCGGCGGCATGAGACAAGCAGTGCGCAGCGGGCTGGAGAGGGGGTGGGAGCATCGGCGTGGGTTTTGGGCTGTGAGCGCATGGTCACGGCAGCACAGCGAGGCCTGCGGATTCTCGGGGTGGCNAGCTCTCTCACGCCAGTCCGTTTAATCATCTTCATGGTCCTCCACTGAACTCTCTCTGGTATGTCCATGTTGCTCTTCTACTGAGGAACCCAGAGGTTGACACATCACTCCAGCTGTGGCCTCACCAGTGCTGCCCACTGGCAACACATCCCCTAATGCAGCTTAAAACACCATTAAAGTTCTAGCCTGTGATGGCACACTGCAAGCTCAAATATATTGAGCTTTCTTCTTTAAAAAAGTGGGGAGGGTCTATAGCTAAACAGAGGGAACTACGTCAAGAACAGAAGTAAGAAGAAAGCATGTAGGGGAACTGGAGATGTCCAGAAATAGTTTGAAGAGTTTTAGAAGTCTGGTAGTCAGTCATCAGACATAACTAAAGGCAGAAGCAATGACATGTTGACACTTCGGTGAATTTATGTTAAGTGAAGGTTTTTGTAATGACCCACCAAATGAATATGTATTAAATAATTTATAATAATAATATAATAATATGAATATATTAATTAAATAATTAATTATTTAATACAGTGCTTGTCAATTAAATATTGCAATTATTTTATGAAGGGCAGAACACTCATAGCATTTTGCATGTCTCCTAAACTCAGCAACTTGAAAAACTGAGGTTTTGGTGAAGCTACCACAGTTTGATGTATACTCAGGAGTTTTGATTTTCAATATGCACTGTGCAAGCATCTGTCAAAGTGGATCTGCCTTTGTACAAGCATCCTGAGTGGAGAGTTGCTCCATAAAACAAGAATATGAAATCTTGTCCCAGTACAGGACTGACTAATTATGCATAATATTTGAACAGAATGTTATGAAATACTATCTTTTTTTTTCCTCAAGCAACTTAAGAAAACATATCCAATTTTGGTGGCTGTGTTAGAGAGTTAAGTAAGAGAAAAATAATTACTCCAGAAGCGGAAACGTCCCAACAAAAATGCACACTGTGAGCAACAGCTATGTCTCCTCTCCAAACTGCATTATTCCATTGAAAATCATTTATTGTAGTAACCAAGAAATGGAGTTTTAGAGTTTTTTAGTAGCCACATCTTGACATTTAGAAAAATAGCTGTATATCAAGTATCATAATTACACACAGTACAATAACAATATAATAATACAAAACAAAACACAATCCATTAACCACAATCTGAATATTTTCATATGCTTCTGCAATTACTACTTTTACCCTGTACTGGAAGCTCCAAAAGCTGGAAGAAAGTATATTCTTATGGCATGATTTTAAGGAGAGATTTTACATCCCTTTTTAATGGTAAAATAAATTAAATAATGGTAAAGAGTTTTTGTAATTATATAGAAAGCTAAATATTCTTGAGGTCATGGTTAGGATTCTGGGGTGTGGGTTAACAGCCAGATGGTATTCAAAGACATACTGTGTTATCATTATTCCATACTAATATGTAATTCACAGATAGCTACAATAAAAATTGCTATCCCTCACTCTTCATTTAACTATTCCATCCCTTGATTTTGCTCCTGTAAAAATATTCTTATATACCTGAAAATAATTTGAGTGTATTTTCACTCATACTAGGCACTTCCAAGAGTAGTTGAAAAACATTTTTATTGCCAAACTGTTTCAAACTCTGTTTCTAAACCAAAGTCAGGGAGGGGTCCCTACGAATTGCTCAGTACATGTAACCACTAGATTATTTGTCTCATTTGGGCTAATATGTGTAACTGCAACATACTTAGAAGTATTTTATAAATTAGGACACTGCTGCTGAGAAAAACAAGATAATATTATTTATGGGACTATCTGCAATCTAGCATTTTACAATCTTGAATTCTAGTATGGAGAAATAAGGCTAAAGAAATCTCACAACATGTTCTAAAATAGCATTACTTTGGGCAGAAAAGACTAACTTTATATGCTCCATAGGGCATGACAATAACAAAACTGTTACGGAACAAATTTTTCAAACTTTGAACAGCAGCAGCTGTGTATTAAAAGAAGCACCAATAGCGCAAGATCTAAATTAGTCGAGCTGCAAGTATCTTCTGGATTTAGGAACTACATACTAGCGAACTCGGATGCATACAAACACTTAGTTCTATGCATGGACTCATACATATTAGTGTTTATATTACAGTGAATCCCCGCTGCATTTTGACCTCTGCATTACGACCTCGCCCATTTGCAAGGTGAATTTATCACAGTTTTGATTCAAGGATTTGCAGTGCCTCTGCTCTGCCGAGGGGCGGTGCCAGAGCTCCCTGTGGGGCAGCGCCAGGCCGACCCCACAGGGAGGGCCAGGAGCCACGCTGTACCCTGTTACTCTAAGCACAACTGGGGAACTGACCCGCCTGGGCGCATGTTACTGTTTCCATGGCTACAGGCAAGGAAGGGAAGTGACGCAGGAAAGTGGGGCTGGCCGCGACAGCCAGCGTGACATGCTCACTCCGCTGCTGCAGCTGAACCCACCCGCGCCGCATGGCACGGCCGGGTGGCGCGGACCGGCGGCATGAGACAAGCAGTGCGCAGCGGGCTGGAGAGGGGGTGGGAGCATCGGCGTGGGTTTTGGGCTGTGAGCGCATGGTCACGGCAGCACAGCGAGGCCTGCGGATTCTCGGGGTGGCGGGGGATCTCCCGAGTCAGAGGGGGCTCAGAAACGGTTCCCTTTGCTCCCCTGTGCTCAGAGAGCCTGAAGGGAGAAACACAGAAGTGCCCACAGCGCTCCAGATTGCCGGGGGGTGGAGCAATGGGTGTGGCCTGCATGCACATTAACGATCTGCACTTCTTTGCTAGTTTAGCTTTTCGTGAGGCCCGTGGCCTGTCCCGTTCCTCGCAAAAGATAGGGCTTAACTGTATAACTGAAAACTAAAGTATTTTTATCTGTAGCAGGAAATTGCCATCCCTAATACAGGACTTGGAAAGTCTGACTATATCATGACCCGGTTTAGTGCAACCTCTTTCTGGGCACACAATTACACCTATTCAAGACAAATGAAACTGCTGACAGGAACCAAGGAAGTAAGTCATCAGCTATTGTATTTTGCTTGGTCATGATGCAATGCATTATCTCATTTTTCAAAGCCTAATAGAGAATTGGAATTTCTAATCTTCTCAAATTAGCATGCTAGGTCATTGCATTGAAGTGTTCCATCATTAATAACACTTTTTTTGCTGCTGACTAGGTTTCACATAAATACATACCATGAAAATAAAATCTGTAGTCCTACAAGACATTCTCTTCTTTGCAAACTATACGCCAAATATTTCAATGCAGAAATACATCAGAGTTTTCAAATTAATATATAAATTTCACACAGTGTTTTACCAAACATTGAAAACTCTAAAACAGCACCTTTAAGTCTGCTGCCTTTGGTGTTGGATGTCAGGTAAAAGTTGACAACCAGATTGCGTCAAAAACCATGAGCCATTTGCCAGTAACATTTGAAACCACTAGACTTAAACATAATCATTAATTTCCAGTTCTTTTCACTTAATTTCTAGTGTTGAAACATTCAAAGCGTCCACATTTTCCAACTTTTGCCTCCAGCTACAAAGACTGGAAAAACAGTAAAACATTAAAAGTGTTATTATGTGTTGGTTCCAGCAGCTGAACTTTAAGAAGTCAGGAAAATAGTGACAAAAATTACAAAAGAATGCAATACAGGAAACTATTATTAATGGCCTCATTACCACTTTATTCACTTAATTGTCTTAGGAAGTAATAAGGTAAAGTCTTACAATAATTCCTGGAAGTGATAAACAGTAACTTCTACAGTTCAGAGAGTTCTGTTGAAGGAAGTACAAAGTATCCACAGCTGAGTGATACTCTTAAGAGATTTCAGGACATTTGTACCTCACCTTTGTTATCTGAAGCATTGCCACACTGACAGCATCAGTTTCACTCCCTGAAAAATGTTTTTCCAAAATCAGTGATTTTTGATGGACAGAGAAAACGGAAGTCTGCACATCACACTATATCCTTCAATAAGATGACCTTCCCCTGTTACTGTCTCAGAAAAAAGACCATTAGGAAAACAAGTGTAAGTGATGTAAAAGGTAAACAAACAGCTAGGGAGCTGACATGAAGTCTCTACCTATTCTAGAGAGTCTACACAGTTAACTGTACAATTAGATGAAACTGTGGTTCACACACACAAAAAAAAAATAAAACATACACCTATCAATAGATCCACATCCTTCTTTAACAGCCCTGAAAGATGACAGAGATGAGTACTTAGACAACTGTCTAAAAAAGAATAATCATTTAGTGGTTGTTTTGAAACATGTTGCTCCCACAGCTTTGAAGTGCATACACTGGTGCAGACAATTATAACTCCATGTTCAGCAACACTATTTAAACTCTTATTCTATACTCAATTGCTTGGAGAAAGAATATACATATATAAATTTGCTGTTCTAGGGAGATGTTCTAAAATTTGACAAGGAAGTTAGAAGGACTGCAGTTTTATGATGGCGCCTCGTTTTCATTCACTTTAAGTTTGAGATCCCATTAGTTCATGAACAACTCACGATTACGAAACAGACATTTATTTCTCATTTAAACCAACCACGCACTGAAACTTTGCTAGCTTTGATGGAACTTGTGACTTTTGGCAATAACCATCAAGAAGTTCACACTCATCAATGCTACAAGACATTAATAGGAACTCATCTATGAAACACTACTGATCTATTTCAGATAATTATCTCACTCAAAAAATTAGGAGATGGGTGCTTTCTAAGATTGAGTTACAGTCTGAGATACTCTAAACCTATGACACTGTAATAAAAGGGGGCGTAAATGTTCCCTTCCAAAGAAATAGAATTCCTTTTATCTCCCTGGAAAAAAAAATTCAGATGTTTGGAAGAAAACTAGGAGAAAAGTAATATATTATTATTTCACAACATACTCCACCCAAAAAACATTACTCTGGAAAAGATGTATAAATCAACCTTTTTTTCAGGACTTGAAATTTTAAGAACAATTACTTATTTATTAAAAAACTCTAGCTGCAAGAAACATTCAGCATGTCATAAAACTTCACACAAACCACTTTTCTGGTTTTAGGGTCATCTCTATTTCTGAGCTCTGCAGAAATGATAAATCCTCTTCTCTTTTTCCTTGCCACAGCTGCAAGAAAAAAATGAACCTTATTTCATGGGATTTTCCCATTTCTATGTCTAGGACTCACTGGCTTCCCCTGCTCTCAAAAGAGGTATTATTGCAGCCTGTGCTCAAGCTGGCATTGGATTGCAGAGATGATTAAGAACGTCTGGTGGCAGAATAATCACATGCCAAGTGCTGCAAATTACAGCGGATACCATCTATTCGTACATCCTGCGGAGAATGTATACAGAATCATCTACATTGACTACGAGAAGCTCATTCTGACTATTATATCAGAATGCTTATATTTTGTATTATCACAGACACAGTCTGTAATGATCTTGAAACCAATTTCCTTTTGCTTCAAGAATCACTTCCCTATGTTTTGCCACAGTACTTTCTTTTAGCTAGAAATCTTCTACCACCTATTTCAGTTTCCTAACCAAAGCAGTGATCTGAAGGCTGACACAGGACTTTCCTAGCAGATATTTTTTTTCTCTGTGGGGTTTATATGGCCCAGAAATTTTTTCAGCTATCAGTTACCAAATAACATCTCTTTTTTTTCCTGTTGTAAGTACACGCAAATGTCCTACTTATATATCACTCTTCGTGCTACATGGTGGAGTTGCCAACTGATTTTTAGTGCATCTCTCCTGCACAATCTTTTGCAAAACTTTACTTAAAATTATCATCATCTGACCAAATTGTGGTTTGTCTTTGCAAAGCCTCACAGAAGTTGTTTCTGCAAGTTTAGATGTTATAAGAAGCAGATAGTACACGAGGAGGTAACAAATAATCTTGTCCACAAATTCAGACTAAAAACTAAAAGTTGGAATTTAATCATCTTTTTGGTAATTTAGAACTAGCTTTGTTTTAGAAATCCTTTAGACATTTGTCATGTCAAGTAGCAGATAAAAGCAGCAGCTTTGTCAGTATTGAAGACACTATAGTATTAAAGATAGATGCAATCTACCTTCAGGGCAGCTATGCTACATCTGAACAAAGCTGCTTGGCACTTGCCTCCAGTCAACAGCTAAGGTTTCATTGTGCAATTTTAAAAGCAATGAATTAGGCAACAAATTTTTACAGTTTTTACAGTACTCTTTCTACTGTTCAAACTTTTTATGTATGTACAGTTGGCAACCCATTCAAGACGTTTGCATTTGTATCTGCCAGAAAAGCAGAATAATTTAAGCGCTGGCTGCCATTTTCATCAGGAGTTCAGTGTAATGTGTGCCTAGGTGTTAACATGGGATGTTAATGTCATTGGAAATACCTGTGCTCTTTACGCTACATGACAGTTCAAGCACCTATGTTTCAGTTGCAAGTCATGCCCCGTGTTTGAACCTCTTAAAGTTTTTAATAAATCTGACATGCTGTAAAGCACCTGTTTTGGTGTCCTACCGCTGCTGCATTTTGTAACTATAGGTACCTATGACCTGGTACCAGGTTCACAGAAGTCATCACACTTACACGTATGGTCAGCTGGGAATGCCAAGGAATGCTCATAGGAAACCAATAAAGTATAATTTGAGTCAAAAGGCTTAAAATGGACAAATATACTAACAATCAAGCTAATCAAGTTCTACAAGAATAGTCTTAAAAGATGATCTAGAAGTTTGCTACTGCATCTGCAATATTTCGACAGAGTAAATAGATGTGCACAACATAAGGTTAAAGTGTCAAACTTGAAGGCACTGTGTAAGGTTGTATAAACTCAGCCTTCAATAGCCTTCTACCTGATTCACACTCTCATAAGAAGGCTGAGGTACTCAAAACACTTTTGCCTCAGTCTTCATTGGCAACTTCTCTTCCCACACCTCTTCAGTGAATGGAATGCAAAGTAAGGGAGCAAAGTCCATCCTACCGTAAGAGAAGATCAGGTTCATGACCACATGCAGAACCTGAACATACATAGTCTATAGGCATTCCAGAGTCCTGAGGGAATTGGTTGATGTAGTTGCCATGATCTTCTTGCAAACAAGGCACTCAGGTGAAGTACCAGGTGACTGTGAAAAGTGAAATATTATACCCATTTTTAAAAAGTGTAGAAAGGAGAACTTTGGGAAATACAAACCTGTCAGCCTCACCTCTGTGCCTGAGAAGATATTACAGTCAGGTTGTGGCTCTTTTATTAATGTTGTAAAAACAAATAAATCTGTATAGCCCCATAGATTTATTACTTAAGAAGAGGCTTCTGTGCAAGGGAAGCCTTACTGAATCCTTAAAACTGAGGGAAGCTGATTGCTCTTCAGTCACCTGAAGCGGATGTCTCTCCAGACCTGCCATACACACACATGTCATTTGGGAGAGGATATGAATAGAACTGCACCTTACTGATTGATCCTACAGAAGAAAATAAGATCTCAGGCAGGTGAGTGATGGCTTCTCTACTGTGACTGAAATGGCTGATACCAGTGTACAAAAATATCTCTTTAATCAAGAATAAGAAATTCCTTTCCTCCTACAAATGGATTGTAGTTTCAGGAGGAGTAAAAGACAAAGAATCCAAAAGATTTACTTCATAAAGGCATGCACAATAAAATTTGTCAAATACCTTTTATGGACAAACTCCATCTGTGCACTTGGATCAGCTACAACTCTTTTCAGTATTTGTATTTCCATGTGGATTAGCAGCTGGCTCTTCTTCAGTATTTTTAAACAACCCTGAATTGCATAATTGCCATGGGACCGTCCCAACTCATACTCTGATCATTTACAAGGATTTACACTCTGCCATAGGAGACACTGCATCACACAGTACTCATGCTACTTCTGCAATATGGTATACTTAAAGAAATATACATGTTGAAAGTACTTACCTGGTCAAAGATACAACAATGGCAATAAATAAATTGCGCATACAACCTTTTAATGATGGCAAAAGACATGTATCACAATATCACAGTATTAGCAAGGTTGGAAGAGACATTGGAGATCATCAAGTCCAACCTGTAACCCAAGATCAACCCACTGTCTAAACCATGGCAAAAAATGCCTCCTCCAGCCTATGCTTAAGCACCTCCCATGATGGAGACTCCACCACCTCCCTGGGCAGTCCATTCCAATGAGCGATCACTCTCTCTGTGAAAAACCTCTTCCTAACATCCAGTCTAAACCTTCCCTGGCGTAGTTTAAGGCCATGTCCTCTCATTCTGGTGTTGTCAGCCTGAGAGAAGAGATCCTCACCCACCTGGCGGCAACCTCCCCGCAGGTAGTTGTAAACAGCAATTAGGTCACCTCTGAGCCTCCTCTTCTCCAGGCTGAACAACCCCAGTTCCCACAGCCGCTCCCCATAGGGCTTGTTCTCCAGTCC
>WEKX01020570.1:41434-52432 GCA_013390025.1 Pitta sordida | reverse complement strand
TCTGTTCCATGACTTTACCCAGGACTGAGGTGAGGCGGACAGGTCTGTAATTACCTGGTTCATCTTTCCTGCCCTTCTTGTGGATGGGTGTCACATTAGCCAATTTCCAGTCCTGTGGTATATCATCAGTAAGCCAGGATTGTTGGTAAATTATGGAGAGTGGCTTGGCGAGTTCATCTGCTAGTTCTTTCATCACCCTCGGATGGATCCCATCCGTCCCCATGGACTTATGAGGATCCAAGCCACTCAGCAAGTCTCTAATTACCTCCTCCTGGATTACAAGGGGATTATACTGCATCCCGACTCCTTCCGTCAGCCCACTAGTCCAGTTGTCCTGCTGGCAATCTGTCTTACTGTTAAAAACAGAGGCAAAGAAGCTATTAAGCATTTCTGCCTTTTCCTCATTGCTACTTACTATGTTCCCTTCTGCATCCAATAAGGAGTGGAGGTAGAAGTCTTTCCAATAAAACAGTTCCCATTACTTTAATTAAAAGAAGGATTGATGGATATTTTACATTCAGAAGAAGAGGAAAATGTCCCTGAAGAGGCTCTGATGCAATGATAGTAATTTCCTCATCATCCTTGGAAAATAAGTTTAGAATGTATCCTGCAAATAAAAGCTTCTACTTCTGTATACATAATCCATTACAAAATATGCTTTGGGTAGTAGTACTGAGGAAGGAAAAACTGGAACAGAAATCAGATGACAACAATGCTTTTCCATATAAAGTGTTTTGTTAATGTTGTGAAAGGTACCCTTGAAACGTCACTTTGAACAGACTTTATTTCTAGTTTTTGCATTTTTCAATTCTGCTTCAGTCGAAGAGAAAAGTCTCCCAAAAGCGTTAAAAACATTACCCATCAGTTAAAAAAGCACATCAAAACCACACTTCACGATGACAGTACCCCAAGGAAATTTAGGCTACTTATATGTATCTAAACTAAGTTACGGGTTTAAATATAAATAATGCATTATTTCAGCATATTAAAACAAACTCACAAATACAAGAAGTTTTAATCGTAACCCATAGTAACGTTTATCCAGACAAAAAGAGTAAAGAAGTTTTGTAGGAGCACTGTGGCTTAATAAAAAGCTGCCTTAACTCCCATGCAATACCCACCATACCATTTTCAAGGAAAACCAAAATACTATGTTACCTGAATTACCTAAATCTCAGAAGGGTTATTTTCAGTAAGTGTTGATATTTTTTCAGAGTACTTAACAGTTTAGCCACTTACTTTAAATGGTCTGATTTCAAACACATAGAAAAAGGAGGAAGATAAGTCAATAGCCACATCTTGTTCACAGAGCCACCTTGATCATCAAGTAATGGAATGTAATCTAGTAACAGCAGAGACATTCCTGAAAAACGTGCATGTTGGTGCTTGATGGATAGTCTTTGGTTTCAGAATTAAACATAACTGCTACTCAAAGTGATGTTTATGTGGCCTATAAAATCTATTTCTAACTATTTTTCAAATATGAGTCCAATTGGATAGCATTTTCCCTTTGGAAAACAACTAAGGAATGGATTGTTCCCAACAACATAATAGAAAACTAACAGCTATTTTTAAAAATCTCATGAAGTTTATACTAGACTTTGTTTTATGAATATGAATTGAATTCATGTGTAATAGTCATTTGGTCTCTTAGCTCAAAGAAAGAAAGATGCACAAGAAATATCAGTATAGAGTTTTTTTGTTCCTATGAAAAAAATAGAGAAAACATGATAATTTAATGCAGAAAAGAAAAATCAAGTGTTTCTGATTTCTTTGAGTTACTTTATAGTATGCTACATAGTATGCATTTGAGAGGTACACTGCCTAACTTTTACCTGCAAATCTCAGAGGCATCAGGTATACAAGTGCTCCAATATAGGTACATGCATATGTAACCCAAGAACTGTCAGTGAAAATGCAACTACAAATTGCCTGTGCATTTCTGTATTTTCCAGTTTGAAACAAATAAAAAACCCACCAGTTTTCCTATAATTTCTAAATCCTCATGTCAGAAATAAGCAGATTAAGAGGAACAGAGCTACAACCAAAATACAGAAAATATTTAATGGCTGATGATTGTCAGAGTAATAACTAATCCTGGGTTTCACAGGATTTTTGAACAGGAGGCTGGACTAGATGACCTTCTGTGGTCCTTTCCAACCTGAAACTACTTACGATTCCATTTTCACTTTTTTATTACAACCAAACAGAGGTCTTTGCAGTCTTTTTAGAAGCTGGTACAAACTTCTTGACTACGGATGATGTAACTATAGCTCTTGCCTATATACCTTAATTAAAATACACATTCTAGCTGTAGACGCTGCCACTGGAATGAGCAGTATTATGTGTTTCATTTTCTTCAGGGTCTAGATTACCTTTACAAATAGTTTTCACCTGCTGCAGTCCCTTCTGAATGTGATCAGCTGAAGGATAGAAAAAGACCCACATTTTAACACTCACAGCACAACATCCTTTCTACAAAGCACATGTTGATAATCCAGACAGACAGAATCTGCAGCTGACAAAAGCCTGTTTCCTGAACGAATGTACTAACAAGTATGCGAGGCTCCAAGGGTTAAGCCACACTATAAAACAGTTCTTGTTTCCTGGAAAGCCTCCAGACTACATTGGTCTCCTATCTTGTCCCTTCTTGCTCCTACTTACTAGCTCCTTCACAGAATGTGAATAATCACCATCAACTAAAATACAAAAATATTTTCTCATTGCTATTGCTTTCCCAACCTGTACTGTGCACCTAAGTGTTTTTGGTGTAGTTTACTTTTTGTAAACTGATGCTGAAGTGAGTTTTTCTTCTTTCCTTCCAAAGTTTTGAGTCATGCTTTGTAACTGAAAATTATGGGTTATATTTTCAGGCAACCTAAGGCCAAGTCTTCTTGTAGAGAATAGAGAGTAATTGGCACACACAAAATATATCAAGGAAGCAAGCCTGCTTGGTGATTGATTCTAGCAATTCAGGGGAGCTACACTTAATGCAGTTTCTAACTGTCTGGTAAGCACAAAAAATAGAAGATTTTGTCCAAAAATACTGCAAAAACAGAGTGCTGCAGTAGGCAATGACAGCATATTGCTGTAAATTTATGTATAGACTCTCGTTTAAAATATTGGTAAGTCTTGTAAAGCTTCAATTTTAGTATTACAGTGATAAATACTATTCCAACGTTTAAGATTCATTAAATACTAATGAAGCAGTAAGATCTGTTTGTAAATCTTGTCATTTTTCACAAAGATACAATGCTGTTGGCTACCATCCCAGTTCAGATCATGCCTCAACTTAAAATCTTTTGTAAGTAGGATCATTTTTTGTCTCTAACTTGACACATACACGTATGTCAAGACTGGAACAAAATTCTAATAGCTAATAGTTTCAGCTAAGAATCCCATGTGTAGCTAACTTCTTTTAATTTAAATACACATCACATCAGCACTGCGTATGCCACTTGCAGAGAGGTTTATGATCATAATCTTTCCTTCCATGTGCAGAACAATTAGTTATTTCACCGTCAGTATCATTTTCATGTTGAAGCTCAAACTGCAACCTGTTATGGCTCTTCCATGAGGCATCTCTTTGAAAAAGCCTTAGTACCACACCAGCAAAAACAGTTTCAGAGTCTACTGAGGGACTGATCACTCCCAAGCTGAGAGTTTCCCTGAAGTCGTGCTATATAAACTAGGATGGATGTAGAACTGCTGCCTTTCAGTCTTGGCTGGCAGAACAGAGACAGAATTCCCTCTTCAGCTGGAATGAAATAGCTCTTCTTTCAAATTAGAAATATGATTTAATTTAAGGAAAGCTCACAATGACTTTTGTGGCATGGACCACGCTTACCTCCTGGACAATGCCTCACAGCCATTTTACATCGTCTGGATTCTGCAATGGTTGGGCAGGGTATTGTGTCTTTCGCTGGCTTCTTCACGATTTGTCTTGTTCTTGTTTCCAAGCCCCATTTAAATCCACATGTTTTGTTATTTCTGCTGCAAGTTCCCCATTCGCTCCACTGACCCACTTCACAGCCTTCTGATAAAGGAAAACATGAATGACTAATTCTTCTGGTTTTATTTTTATTACATTGTACACTATTAGAAAGTAATACTTGAATTTTTCACTGTTAACAGGCACAAACTAGAAACAAAATTGAAATATTTTACAGAACACAGAAGGATCTTTTTAACCAGCATCAACCTGAGAAAAACAAAACCAGACTATCAAATTGTACATACAGATGTCATGTCAGTCCCAAATATTAAAAAACTCCCCTAAAATTATGAGATTGACTTAATTTTCTCTCTGCTTACTAAATAAATCCTATTCAGTTTTCACCTGGATTTGAAAAGCTCAGAAGTTCACATTTCCAAGTCCTCTCTATAATGAAATACAAGGAATACTCTTGAAAGAAAGAGTCTGTTCTGACACAATTCCTGAAATGTTATGAATTCTGAGTTATAAAATCCTCATAAGAAGTGATTCTTAAGAGGATAGAACTTTCTGATGCACAACAGAGCAGCATTCAAAAAATGCAGTACATTTTGAAGTTTGGGAAAATTTTGCAGTAATAGTAGTAGGAGTAGCAGTAAAGAAATCAAGACACAATTCTTTAGTGAATATTTCCTTAAAAATAGTGCCATATTTAAACCTGGCCACCCAGCAAAGGAGCTAAATCAGCGGCACTACTGTACTAGGAGACTCACCCACACATTCCATAAGTCCTTCCAAGGCTACAAATCCAGCAGGGCATCCTCGAAAGCATCGGCCTCTGTGCGAGTAAAAGCCAGTTTTGCATTTGGTACAGAAGTCTCTGCTAAAGCAGGAGTCGCAGTTTTCTATTCTGCATCCTGAAGCAAAAGGATCATAACGAACAATGAGACAGCAACGTTAGGGTAACATTAAAATGAAGGGACTTGTAAAGGAATAAAAGAGCAAAGCCAGAAGTGCTATAATAAGGAATACTCTCATCCTGAAATTTATATGCTCTGTAGAAGAAACTAAAAGCAAATGTAATTTTTACCACATTTTCCCCCTACATGCTTTTAATTCTCTTTGTTTTAAAAACCCCTGCAGACAAATCCCCTAGCTTACTTATATTTGAGTAAATCACATTTTTTTGAGGAAAAATGTTCAATGTAAATTATTTTTGTGTCTAAGAAATTTTGGTTAAACTGAAATGCAACAAATAATTTTGGGAAGTATGCATGTATTGTCTTCAGTTTATCATTTATCATTGAAAGCAGGACACATTTTTTTTCCATGAGTTGACCCTAAAAGTAAGTGAGTTGATTCTTCTATGTAGTATACTGATATCCATGTCTACATATATGCATGTGCTGCCGTGCAGGAAGTGTGAATTTTCTGCATTTAACTCCTCTCTCATATTAAGTCACTTAATCCACAGAAAAACAACCATTCTTAAATGACTAAAAGACATAAAGCTATAAGCAATAGCAAAGAAAAAAAAAAAAGACCAAAACCAAAACACCAAAACAAACAACTAATGCCTTCACGAAATATTGTATTGCTCTGAAAACTTAGAAGAAATATGACCCGCAATAGATTATAGACTCAGAAGCAGACCGTTCAGAAACATCCTATTCTGTGTTAAAACATGGCAACTTGGAAAAGAACTAGTTATCAATTATCATATATATGCCACACATACCTCCAGAAAGCACCAGGGGAAAATGTACCAAAGATTAAAAAGTATAAACCATTATATTTGGAACAGTGATGATCACTTTACAATAAATAAAAAAAATATAATCAATCAGCTAACATAATTTATATAAATCCTTATGGATTTCTGAAAGAGCCATTGATAATATCCCCCATCAACACTTCAAATTTAATCAATGTTTACAACACGGATTTTAATATTTATTTTTGAACTTCAGCAGGTCAAAACAGAGCATCCCACGACACTTAAACTGTGTATGTAAGTGTGAGTGTGTAAAATTATTCTTTGTTTGCAACTGGAGAAATAGAGGCTTTTCAGAACAGATTTCTTGTGGCATTGGACAATAAATTAGGCAGACTGAATGAAAAGGATAAAAGTGTATTCCAAATGGAGTTAATACCTTTGTTTGATTAAAACGAATGTGAGTATCACTTTGAAGCCCAGCACTGCCAAAGGTAAGCTCTGCTGGCTCTAGTTAGACACAACCCCACGTAACCTGCATGCTACCGACTCCATTGTCCACCATCTCTCAAAGGGGCTTGCAGCACACGTTGGGCTTCTTGTCCACACTTTAGTTTACAGGAAATTTCTAAAAATAATACGGTAATCCCTCAGTACTTTGCTGTTCAATGCAATGCTTGAGTCAAATATCCTGTTTAAATATTCAGAAAAAAACATTTGCCTCTTGCCCGCACACAGGAGACACTTTGAAAAGACATCAAGGTTTCTATACATCATGTAGTTCAAATATGAGGTGCAGAAGAGAACATGAAAATAAAAACCAGCATCTCGCAACCCTCCCTCAGTCCAAGTAATGCAACATTGTTTAAATAATGTTTTAATTATTGCTTTCAAAACGTGTTGCAGAGTAACAGGCTAAAAGCCTTTGTGTGTGTATGGAAGAGGGATTAAAGGAAAAACTTTCATTACAAGTTACCTTTTGATATGATAAAGACATGCTTAGCAGGTGAAAGCCAGGAGATACTCTCCATGGAACTCGCTATTTGACATCAAGTATGGATGTGAATACCCAAATTTAAACATTAAATGACCAAACCAATCTTCTTTCACTTTCTTGATCATACTTCAATATTCCCATCCTATCTGTATACATATATCTATATACAGAGCCCACTGTATTGGCTCTAAGGGGCAATATTAATATTAAAACCACTAAAGAAATACTCTAAATACAGATTTTTGGAGTGAAAATTGAGAACTGAAAAAGAGCAGTACTCCAAGAGCTAGAAATGATAACTTTCTAGAAGTCTATTTTCAATCACAAGCTGTCACAGGAGCAGCTGTAAATTCAAAGCTACGTGACTTCACCTCCCAGGGGAAGGTGTGGAAGAGAAGTCCCTACTTTGTCTGGTGAAGCTAAGCTGGGCCAAAATAAGACAGATGAGCTTTGCTCGATTATCTTCAGTGTGCAGACAAAAAGAAGTGAACCAAAAATATATCCCTTTGACAGAGCTCTGAAATGGCGATTTACGTGACAAGAAACATAACTTCTCCAATGGAAAGCCTATTCACAGGTTCCTCCGAGTTGTAAGGGACCCAGAGGATCATCTAGTCCAACTCCCACCATCTAAACCATGTCACTGAGCTCCTCATCGAGTCTTCTCTTAAACACCTCCAGGGATGGCAACTCCACCACCTCCCTGGGCAGTCCATTCCACTGAGAGATCACTCTCCCTGTGAAAAACCACTTCCCCTGGTGTACTCATAGTGTGAAATCTCTTAATTAAGGCTGACAGAATAGTAACAAGGTGACTGACATTTCTGTAGAACATGAGTGTAATTTACAGTACCAAAAATGCCTCCATGCTTGAGGCCAGTTACAGAATATGCTCAAGAAATAATTTTAACTCCATGAGCTAGTACTGTGTCACTCCTCAGTCAACAGCCAGAAAGCCTGCCAAACTGAAAGACCATATTCTTTGGTTCTAGAGAGGAGAAAGAGAAAAATTATCTTATTTCCCTTAAAAAAAAAAAAAAAAAGGCCAGTGCCATAAAAGAATCCAAAGAGAGAAATTTAGAACACCTTGACTTTTTTTTTCTGAAAGAGAGTAGTAAAAGGTAAGTTTTGAACAGGACTTAGGAGTCACAGCTCCTTTGTCCTTAGCTTTCACGGAGCCCTAGCATCTCACGACATTTCAGAAATAAGTCTCTTCTGAAGCGTTTTTGCACACTCATCAGATTTGGAAAAACAACAGTAGCTATAAGCCATGTTTCAGTCAAGGTTATGGCAACGAATATGCTATAGAAGAAGACTATTTAGCTAGCCAACAATAGAAAATTTTTATTTAGAATTTAAAATCTCATTTATATGAACTCAAATGTTCCTCTGCCATTTACTAGAATATCATAAAAACCCCAAATTTGACTGACATAGATGAAACTTACAATATTTACAGAAAACTAAGTAAACAGTGCATTAAACAACTCTGGAAGGAAAAAGTTCAGATTAGAAAGCATGCTCCTTTAGAGATAAATTTTAATAAGATGGATCATAGTGACATTAGAAGATTTTCATGACCACATTTGGCAAACTGACAGTCATGATAAGCCACTCTTACCACTTCTTTTAAAATGAGCATTAAAGAACTGACACACATTTTCAGAGAAGGAATTAAAAGTTCAGAAATTCAAAATACAAATTTAGATATAGAATTACATCTAAACTCAGGTGCATGTCCCTGTTATTGTAGAAAGAGAGTCACACTCCTGTAAACAACTTCTTTCTGTACTGTCACTACAGAGTGCGACATTACCCATACAAATTTGTCACCAGCTTACAAGGTGATGCAGAATAAGCTGAATTTTTAGAGAAATATAACACCTTTGAAATTTAAAATATAGGATAAAATGCTCCATATACATGTACTTCATATTTTAACATACATCAAGAAGAACTAGATTAGTTTCTTATAGTAAGTGCAGTATAATGAATTCTAAGATCAAAAAGTATGCATCTCAAATACAAAAATAGTGGCTCATTTGTAAAGTATTTTTATTGATTCGCATAATCTTGAAAATTTTAAATGAGTCTCATTTTGCATTTCTGAAATATCCATATGCTGTAGTGTTTCCATTGTCAGATAATAAATGTGATTTGCTATCCGCTATAACTCCCCCCACAACGAAGTTATTTTGTAGTACACGTAGCGGAAAAGAGCAGGTCAGTTCCAAGTAATCTTAGTGACAATGATTCACATTAAGTTCTGTTCCACATAAAATGCAGAATCCATTGAAGAGCAGTTACATAAAACAAGAACACAGAAAGCTAAGTGAGCAGATCTGAGTGAGTGGAAACCAGTAATCACCAGCGTAAGATAGAGAACTGTCCTGAATTCACAGAATCACAGAATTAGTATGGTTGGAAAAGACCACAGAGATCATCAAGTCCAACCTATCACCTCTTGCCTAACCTGTTGCCATCCTGCTACCAACACACCATCCTACCTATAACACACTACCCTAATATCTAGGTTATGCTACCAAGTACATCATCCAACCTTTTCTTGAACACCTCTAGGGACAGTGACTCCACCACCTCCTTGGGCAGCCCATTCCACTGGGAGATCACCCTCTCTGTGAAAAAGTTCTGCCTAATGTCAAGTCTAAATCTCCCCTGATGCAGCTTAAGACCATGTCCTCTCGTTCTATCACTTGTAGCCAGAGAGAAGGGACCGAATTCCACCTGGATACCACTCCCTTTCAGGAAGTTGTAGAGAGCGATAAGGTCTCCCCTCAGTCTCCTCTTCTCCAGACTGAACAACCCCAGCTCTCTCAGTCGCTCCTCATAGGGCTTGTGTTCCAGCCTCTTCACCATCCTTGTCGCCCTTCTCTGCACATGCTCAAGGATCTCAACATCCCTCTTCAACTGAGGAGCCCAGAACTGGATACAGTATTCAAGGTGTGGTCTAACCAGTGCCAAGTACAGGGGGAGAGTATCTTCCCTAGTCCTACTGACAACACTATTCCTGATGCAGGCCAGGATGCCATTGGCCTTGCTGGCCACCTGGGCACACTGGTGGCTCATGTTAAGTTTTCTATCAACCAGCACTCCCAGGTCCCTTTCCACCTGATCATCCTGCAGCTACTCCACTCCCAGCCTGTAGTTCTGCAAGGGCTTATTGTAACTGAAGTGTAGGACCCAGCACTTACACTTGCTGAAGCCTGTGCCATTGGATTCGGCCCACCTATCCAGCTGGTCAAGGCCTCTCTGCAGGGCCCTCCTACCTTCCACCAGGTCAACATTTATTCCACTCAATGCCTGCAATACTGAGAAAAAATTATCATATTTTGCATAGAGAAGCTGCAAATTAAAGCTAGAAAAAGAAACATGGCATTCCTAAACTGAACGGTTTGTCAGTCTTTGCACTGGAATGGGGTCCTTGCTTGAGGCATCCCATTATATTTTAAGAAGCCAAAGTAATAGATGAAGACTCACTACAGCTAGATTTTCTTTTTGAAGGTCAAACTCATTCTTTCCATTGAGGCATCATTCCAGACCAGCCTCTGGGCCCAAGGAGGTTGGTCATCCTAGGGAGTGACAACTGTTACTTGGTACAAAGCACGTAATACTTTGGTCTCTCACACAGAGATCTGAGGCACGAGGAGTAGGGTACTGTGAGCCAGAACTCAGTCTCTTCTGTAACTTCACGTGTTCCCAGTCTGTTCCCATGACCATAACACTCCATCCTACTTCTGCTCCCATCCTTCAGCTGCTCACTACACAGCATTGGTGCTATAGATCTAACTGTACACTGCCATCCTGATGTGTCCGCTGGAACTCCACACCAATTTGTCATCAGTAGTACCACCTTCTGTGTTAATCCTCTCCTGAAATTTGTGGTAATTTAACCCCCTGACTGCTACAATTGCACTGACTACAACAGTCTCAAAAGGTCCTAAGCTTGGCTATACAGTCGGGTCTCCTATATCACAGACCCACGGTCTTAATCGGGTGCCACAAAGCCCTGCTTTCGTGTTGAATGGCAGCTCACTAATATGCAAATTTACACTGCACCCTCACACGGCCCCAGCGCTGTTTAGGTTGTGTTGCTGTGTATTAGTGTTTGTGTCGGCCCTTCCTGGCGTCCGCAGCCACCCCACGCTAGGAAAACCCCCTTTTCAGCTAAGCCAGGGACACAGGTAGGGGGAGCTGCCTGCGCCTCTGATCCGGTGTATCTCGGGGTGGGTAGACGTGGTCTCTATATTTGGGGTAGACGAGTATGTCTTGGAGAGTCACTCAGTAAAATCTCGGATACCTGAGAGTGTGTAAATCTTTCATAATTGCACTGCT
>WEKX01020570.1:0-41389 GCA_013390025.1 Pitta sordida | reverse complement strand
GAGAGGGGCAGGATCAGCCCCACCACCACCATACCGTGGAGGGAGCAGAGGAGGAGCGGCCCTGCCGCTTGACTATAGTCCAGCAACGATATATTAATGATGTCCTGTTATTTTGTAACAATGCTAAAAAAAATTGTTACCTTTCTTAATGCTATGGATTTTGTTTAATAAATGCTCAATTAGTTTAAAGGTTCCCTTTATCTTGTTTATACTGAAGGCAAGTTGAAAGGGAAATTACAATTTAGGCATGTCAGGCTCACCTAGGAGAAAGGTGATGAACCTAAAGGATGAAGAGAGCTGTAATTTTGGAACTCTGAATGGTTACTGCCTCTAAAATTATAAATTTAACTATAGACACTATCTAAGCTGAAAAATTCAACATAGGCTTGATTTGTTAATCTGTCCCAACAACCAAGGTGACAGATTTCATCTTACTCTAATTCAGTTTCATTTTTTTCTCATTAGATTATCACTTGCTAAGGCAGTTCAGTTCAAACTCATTAATTGTTAAAAATTTCTTGGAAAATTAACAAAGTGTAGCTCTTCTCTTGGGTATTTTCCTACAGAAGACACTCAATGCTTTCCAATTTCACATCCAAAAGCACTGCATTCTAATACTACAGGGTTCAAGGAAATCATGTCCAGCAGGAAACCCTATGATGATTTCTAGAGACAAGCAGTCTCAAATTTCATTATTCACTTTTACTAGAAAAACTGTCTAGAATCACTTAGCGAATTCAAGACACACATACTGCTTACATGTAGAAAAGAAAACTTGTCTTGAAATCCAGAATTTCCACCATTTTAGAGCTGCTGCACTTGGCTGTGGTATTTATTGTGTTACATTTGGCACTGCCTATGTTTGGCTTTTAAAATCATGTCAACATTTTCCACAGAAATTCGTTCTATAGCTTCTCTAACAAAAATGGTCAAGTGTTCCAGTAACAAAATATTAAAACAGTTTTTGTGCCTATAAAGACATTAATAGGGCAGAAATAATTTCAACTTATGTAATTCAAGCCCTTTAACTCCCAGAAGGACTTTAACATAGCCAAAATGTTTATTATTTTTAGCTGAGATAAAAATAATATCTGAGACCATCTGAGCAACAGAGCCTGGACTAAGCATACCTAAGAGTATCGAACGTCAAGTACTAAGAAACCTGTTCCATAGTTAAGGATGTTTATTTCAACTCAACTTCAATTCACAAAATATCTGTGTGTTCACAATGTTTCCTCTGTGTCATGCAGGATCACCAGAACAAGAAAAAAAAAAAAAGACATGATTTATAAATACATCAGTTGGCAGTTACGCTAAAATAAAAATATACAATGAAGTATCATTATAAGGGAATCAGAACTGGATGGTAAATGCAACTGCATTATTATTCTCACAGAGGGAGACTGTCAAAGGCATGAGGGTGAGATAAATATCCAGTGCTCAACACATGCCAATATGAGTTGGACTCAACTTTCATTTATGCTTTTCAAAATCAATCCTTTAACTCAAGGAAAAAGGAAAAGATTCAGTAAGTGGTAAAAACAAAAAAATATTACATTGAACTCACTGTCTACCTTCTGCAATTAACTTTTCTTTTTAAGAAAGTAAAGAATACAGCTATTACAGAGTACTTTTCCTATCTCACAAGCACAGTATAGGCTAATAGCCTAAAAATATATTTGAAAACATTTTTACACGGTGAAGTTTTTACAGCCCAGTTTTGGGAGGTTTCAAGTAAAGTTGTTGAATTCACAAACAAGTTATGAAAATTAAAGCCAAGGTTCTAAATTGCTTTACAGAATGGATGCATAAACCATATATTAGTTATTTTTTCATCAAAACCTGACCACCTGGTACAGATTAGGCAGCACTCTGCAATATTACATAGCAGCTGGGAAGAATACTCTATCCATGGAGCCCACACAGGGAAGAAGGAGAAAAAGGTGGGAAGGGATGGATCCAAGCATGGTCATAAATACTCCACATCCAGCCTATCATCCATCCTCACCCGAGTGGTCACACAGATTGCCACCAAGTGACCTCACGTGGGTCCCAAGTTTATGTGTGATATGAAAGCCAGCACAAGCTTTCTCACATGGTTAGTCCCAGTGACATGGTACAGTACTGAGGGGGAGTCTGCTGTACATTTAACAGACACTTGATTATTCCAGGAAATAAAGAAAAGCTATTTCTCACTTCAGGTTCTGAGGTTTGTGACCTGATTCTGGTTAGACTATGACAAAAACATTCTTCTTAAATAAAAATTAGAGGTAATAGCAATGATTAATAATCCATATGGGTAATGCTCCACATATGAGCATATGGAAAAATCGATTCAAATCAGCACAACTGCCAGACAGAGGTGAAATAATGTGAGATACCAGAGCACTCGCTGATTTTAACAGTTGTGCTTCTAGGCACAAACATGAGAACACAGAATCTTGTTGCACATTAGCAGGTTATAAATTTCCAAATAAAACCCTTCACTAAAAGTGAAGGGTTGTTTGTTTTTAATAGTAGATCTGTTTTATTAAATTAGCAACACATATTAAAGCATGTCTGGTGTGAGGTGACTGGTAAGCTGAAATTTGTGGGGGACAAAAGTATGACAAGAAGCTCACCCACATATTAGTGTATATACTGACTTGTACCTATATGAGGCACTGTTAAAACCATTCTTAATCCTTTTTTCTTATAATGAGGACTATCTGCTTAAAACATCATTCTTTCCTAAATTTCCCTACAAACTAAAGCAATAATAACAATAAAAATAACAACAACGACAAAAATTCAATGACCTAACTATTTAATCTGCTAAATGTTACATATCTTGTAATGAGCTGGGACATTTCAGCAAAGAAGTTTGATGATGATCTTGAGGCATCTGTGAAAATATCACTCTGTTCCACAACATATCATCTTAAAAACTGAGCATGAACTATGGCCTTCCTACAAATACAAGGATTCAAAAAAATAACTCACTTGAACATCTGTTCATATCTGGCGTTCGAAGTCCATAGTATCCCGATGGGCAGGAATGTAAGCATTCACCATATTGTCTCATTCCTTCTCTTCGTAGGAAGAAGAACAACTTGTGTTGGCATCTGATGCACCCATTATCTTTCGAGCAAGATAAACAACCTTTGCAAATTGGATTTGGTCCATAGCTAGCTGCAAAATAAGAAAATAAATTAAACTTTAAGATCCTTTGAAAATTATTTTGGCTGGAGGTCCTCTTCCCTCTAAAAGGTTACTCATCTTCTGTTCTGAAAGTGCATTTGCTTTCATACATCTGCACTGTCACTGAATAAAAAGAAATGCAATCTATAAATTTTTAATTGTATGTAGAGTAATTAATGAATTTACACACATTTAAAATACAGGCACAGGCAAACAGAGACCAAGTTCACCAGTAAAAAGTTAAGTAAAAATGCAAAGCTGGATTCCAGTTTGAAGCTGGGGTCATAAGCACACAACAGCAACAAAATATAGGAACTTCAGCACCTTGATGATATGCACCTGAAATGATATGCCCAACACCACTAGCACAATTTCTGACTTATGAAGCAAGCAATATTTAGAGTAAAAAAGTCTCTGCAGAATAGGTACAGCACTAGCAACATGTGCTGTCCCCTAGCTCTCAGGGTTCTAGAACAGCTGTCTTCTTGCAGACTATTCTTGATAAATACAAATATCAAGACAAATTTTTCAAAAAAGGAGTAGCACTTTTAACTTTGAAGATACTTTTTCTACAAGTTTCTACCCAAAATGAGCTGAAAACCATATGCGCAAACATTACCAGAGGAGAGCATTTAGTAAAGATTACCATTTTAGGTCACCAGCTGCTGTGCATACAAGTCTAGGCTCCGATTTTGTTGGATTAATTTCTTTTTTTCCTTTTAAGTTACTTGGCTGATAACTGGAACACACGCTTCAGCCACATCATTCTTTGTCCTTAAGAGCTTTTATTATCCTGCCCTTCTGCAGAGTTGCAGAACACTCCTCTGTTCCCATGGGCTGTCAACTCCTTCTCAGGGGCTGGATCAGCACAGCAGGTTAGCAGAGGGAGGATAGTTTAAGACATTCTTAAAACCTGCATAACTTAACAGGTCTGTTTTAAATATTACATTGGCTACAGGACTTAATAGGAACTTGCCAGTTCAAACCTGGTTTACTGAAAACAAAAGAGAAATACTACACAACAGAAGAGAGTGTCATTAGGGTCTCAAGAGTTGTTTAACAGAGGCTGCCTGGAAAGCAGCTGGCCAAAAGGCGAAAGACTATGTTTAATTGTTATATTTTTAAATATTTGAAAGTATACACACAATAATATAGTGATATGATACTTTTATCTTGTATGGCTGGATAACTGAAGTTGTTCAATTGATAATTTCACCAGCACAGAATCACAGAATTAACAAAGTAGGAAAAGACCATAAGCAATCACTGAGTCCAACCTATTATCTTAACACATCATCCCATTATCTAGATCATGTCACTAAGTGCATCATCCAATCTTTTCTTAAACACTTCCAGGGATGGCGACTCCACCACCTCCTTGGGCAGCCCACTCCATTGAGAAATCACTCTATCTGTGAAAAATTCTTCCTAATATCTAGTCTAAACTTCCCTTGACGCAGCTGTGTCCTCTTGTTCTGTCACTGGTAGCCTGAGAAAAGAGAACGACTCTCACCTGACTACAATCTCCTTTCAGGAGGTTGTAGAGACCAATAAGGTCTCCACTGAGCCTCCTCTTCAGANTATTATCCTGCCCTTCTGCAGAGTTGCAGAACACTCCTCTGTTCCCATGGGCTGTCAACTCCTTCTCAGGGGCTGGATCAGCACAGCAGGTTAGCAGAGGGAGGATAGTTTAAGACATTCTTAAAACCTGCATAACTTAACAGGTCTGTTTTAAATATTACATTGGCTACAGGACTTAATAGGAACTTGCCAGTTCAAACCTGGTTTACTGAAAACAAAAGAGAAATACTACACAACAGAAGAGAGTGTCATTAGGGTCTCAAGAGTTGTTTAATAGAGGCTGCCTGGAAAGCAGCTGGCCAAAAGGCGAAAGACTATGTTTAATTGTTATATTTTTAAATATTTGAAAGTATACACACAATAATATAGTGATATGATACTTTTATCTTGTATGGCTGGATAACTGAAGTTGTTCAATTGATAATTTCACCAGCACAGAATCACAGAATTAACAAAGTAGGAAAAGACCATAAGCAATCACTGAGTCCAACCTATTATCTTAACACATCATCCCATTATCTAGATCATGTCACTAAGTGCATCATCCAATCTTTTCTTAAACACTTCCAGGGATGGCGACTCCACCACCTCCTTGGGCAGCCCACTCCATTGAGAAATCACTCTTTCTGTGAAAAATTCTTCCTAATATCTAGTCTAAACTTCCCTTGATGCAGCTGTGTCCTCTTGTTCTGTCACTGGTAGCCTGAGAAAAGAGAACTACTCTCACCTGACTACAATCTCCTTTCAGGAGGTTGTAGAGACCAATAAGGTCTCCACTGAGCCTCCTCTTCAGGAAAAAAAAAAAAAAAAGGAAAAGTCCACTGCCCTCTGGAACCAGTAGCTGATAACCTTTACTCTCACCTTCACACATCTGCACACCACATTCCCTTTCCCTCTTTACTCCCCTCCCACACACATGACTGACTAAGTTCAGCATGACAGCACTCAACTCTGATCTTTTACAAAATAATCCTAGTGGGTGGCAGGCAGAACAAGAAGCCAAGCAACCTGGTGTGAAACAGCTCAGTCAGTCGGACGCTTCTGAGTGTTGGAGTCCTCTGGCACCAATCTCACCTGATGAGATTCTCTTGATGGGAATAGCATCCTTATCCTTTGTGGTGTATGTAGATTCTTTGGCACTCTGTTAACCCTTTCATAACAAGACACCTTACCAGACCAACTGCCTTAAAATTCCAAAGCAGTTCCCATCTTCTGTTGCTCACAAGATCTGAGATGTAACTTTTCCTAAAAGTTTGACTTATAACTATTCTCATTCACAATCCATATCTTCAAATACAGACTATAAGAGAAACAAACAGACAAACTAGGCCTAGATGCATCCCTTATCTCACTGTCAGATTGTCTATCTGTAATGACATCAAACAATATGTGACCATGTACTCCACGGCAATTGTTGCTTAACAACATGGTGGGCAATCCTGTAGACTTCTGAATTCCCTTTTAATCTCCTTGCACTCTCAGTAGATCTGTACTTCCAACTCATTCAATGTTCCTCAAAGAAGCCTGTAATACAACAAAAGAATTAAAAGTAACAAGCAAAAGCGAAGATGCAAGATGCATAATTCACTACTCAGAACTGAGGCCCTTCCCCTAGTCACATGCCTTGCTGGGAGTGGAAGATAAGAAAGGAATCCTCCATTGTTTGTCCGGTAGAAAGGAGAGAAAGCCCCTCCCCATGCCATATGCCTTGCCAGGAAGGGGAGATAAGATACAGGATCCTCCATTGTTGTCTAGTGAAAAGGAGAAAGCCCCTCCCGTGGCCACATTCCTCATATTCCTTTCAGGGGAGGGAAGATAAGACACAGGGTCCTCCATGCCACATTCCTTTCAGGGGAGGGAAAGTGAGATACGAAGAGATACCTATTGTCTGTTTCAGTAAAAAGGAGAAAAAGTTTTACAATAGAACAAAAGGCCTCTCCCCATGACAGTGCCCCATGACAGTGGAGCTGGGCTAGTCATGGTGGCGGTGGGCCAAGTGCTGTGTGCTGGGACAAGGCAGTGGCGGGACATGTCCACCCCACCGTCCCCATGCCAAGAGGAGGCTTCTGTTCCCTCACGCCATGGCATCCCAGCTGGATTTGCCAGCACATATCTGCATATGTGCACATTCATAGCCTCAGGTAAAGCACCCCTGCCAGTGCTAGCTGCTGGAGTTACAGGGAAAAAAACCCGACTCCCAAGCTCTTTGCTGCCTGTAAGGAGCACAGGATGTTTCAGTGCTCCAAAGCTGCCATATTTCTGGCAATAATTCGCCATATCAATGTCTGGCCAGCATGGTTGCGTGGGACCCGCGGGAGACCCACAATCCACAAATCTGGAGGACTGACTGTAGTTCCTTAGTAGGCAGGCATTGGAAACACTGAGAGCTGAGGTGGTAGCCCTTGGGTATGAGTGTTCCACACTCCAAAGCCAGGAAGACATCACCTCCACGGTTGGTGCATCCATCTTTGGGTAGAACTATGATGTCAAACGGCTGGAATACTATTTAGGGGCACTTTGAACCACCTTCCTTCGCATGGCCATTGTGCAAGGGACATCTTCTGGGTCTGCAAGTGATTTATCACTTCTTGGATTACTCTAAATGATTTCCAGTACTGGCAGTTTTCTCAGTACTGGATACCTTCATCTGCAGTAGTACACTTTCTTGGGGAGCTGATTATATCTGTCTTAAAAGGATACCTTGTCCTTATGCTTGGAATGCGCCATCTCCAAAGGCTGCAAACTGTTTTTTCTTTTCCAATCCCTCTTTCAATTTCCCGGTCTCTAGGAAGGGATCCTAGCTGCTGGGCTTCATAGCATTCCAATTACTGGCTATCAGCCCCATTACCCCATCACCAAAGCAGCCAAGTTGGAATGCGCTCACCTGGTTGATGGCTATAATCCTCCCTCGGTTCTCAGAGTTCCAATGAGGTCAAGGACTGTGTAACTTAGGTTGAGTGTTTGTGGATAAGAAATCATGGGGAAGGTNCAAAGCAGCCAAGTTGGAATGCGCTCACCTGGTTGATGGCTATAATCCTCCCTCGGTTCTCAGAGTTCCAATGAGGTCAAGGACTGTGTAACTTAGGTTGAGTGTGGATAAGAAATCATGGGGAAGGCCAACAAGGCACGTATCATGGTGGGAGCCTGACACAGACCACCCAACCAGGATAAAGAGGCAGATTAAATACTCTTGTAGCTGGGAGAAGGTTCACAATTGTTCACCCTTGTTCTTGTGGGGATTTCAACTTACCAGATCTCTGCTCAAAACACAACACAGCAGAGAAGAAAGAGCCTAGGAGATTCCTGCAATGTGAGGCAAATGACTTCCTGACAAAACTGGTGAGAGAGCAAACTAGGTAAGGTAATTGCTGGACCTGTTGTTTGAGAATAGAGAAAGACTTGTGGGTGATACGATGGTTGGAGGCCATCTTGGGTATAGTGATCCTCAAATATAAGAGTTTTGGGGTTTTGGTGAAGTAAGAAAGGAGGCCAACAAAATCTCCACCTTAGACTTCCAGAGGGCAGACTTTGGCCTGTTTAGGAGTCTGGTTAATAGTGTCCCTTGGGAGACAGTCCTGAACGTCAAGAGAGTCCAAGAAGGCTGGACATTCTTTAAGAAGAAAATCCTAAAGACACGCAGCAGGCTAGCCCAATGTGTCGAAAGATGATCCAGCGGGAAAGAAAAACAGCCTGCTGAACAGAGAGCTTTGGCTACAACTCAGGAAAGAAAAGGAGAACTTATAAAAGGGGTAGGCAACTCAGGAGGACTATAAGGATGTCATGAGGTTAGGCAGGGAGAAAATTACAAAGGCCAAAGCCCAACAAGAACCTAATCTGGCTACTGTCATAAATGACAATTAAAAAAATTCTAAAAACACATTAGTAACAAGGGCTAAGGAGAATCTACATTCTTTATTGGATGTGGGGAAAAACACAGTGACAGAGGATAAGGCTGAGGTCCCTAATGTCTTCTTTGCCTCAGTCTGCAAAAGACCAGATGTTCCCTGGTGCCCAGCTCCTTGATGTGGAAGGCAGTGACAGGGAGCAGAATGAAGCCTCCATAATCCAAGTGCAAATGGTCAGTGACCCACTACACCACCTAGACACATGCAAGTCTATGGGGTCAGATGGAATCCACACAAGGGTACTGGAGGAGCTGGTGGCAGAGCTTGCCAAGCCACTTTCAATCATTTATTGGTGAGTTGGGGAGGCCCCAGCTGACTACAGGTCAGTGTGACACTCATTTACATGAAAGGTCAGAAGGAGGTAAATGGAGCTGGCAGCTGGTCACTCTGGTATTTCCCAGGGCTGCGCACTGGGGCAAGTCCTGTTTAACATCTTTATCAATGATCTATCAATGATCAACAGTTCGCAGATGACAAGTTGGGTTGGAGTGTTGATCTGGTACAAAGGCTCTGCAGAGGCATCTGAACTGGCTAGATCAATGACCAAGGCCCACTATATGAGGCTGAATAATGTGAAGTTCCAGGTCCTGCACCTGGATTACAACAACTTCATTGGGTGTGGGAAGAGTGGCTAGAAAACTGCTGGTAAAAAAGGATTTGGGAGTCCTGGTTGACAGACAGATGAACATGAGTCAGCAGTGTTCCCCGGTGACCAAAAAGGCCAAAGGCATTCTGACCCATATCAAAAATAGTGTGGCCAGCAGGATTGGGGCAGCAATCACACACCGCCCCACCCCGTATTCATCACTGATGAAGCTGCACCTTGAATCTCGTGTTCAGTATTGGACCCCTCTCTACAAGGTTGGTCTCCTACTTAGTAAGTTATAATAAAATGCCAAAAATGCATCCTCCCTGCCTCTAAGTCTTCCCTTCTCATCTTGGTTTAACATAGCAAATAGAACGCATTCTTATCACATACAGCTTTTTTCACTTTGCATATACGTAATTGTTATTTGAAGGAGGAAGTAAACGCCTCTCCTTTCAACAGAAACATTTATACACTTCCTTTTAAATTTCTTTACAACTTCATTTTTCTTCTGTGTTAAGACTGCAAGAAAAAATAACAAGCTTACAAAACATGATCTATCACATTCCAAGTTACTGACTGCATCACATGCAATGTAAAACATCACTCATCCTTATTTCGACCGTGACTGGAACACCCTCCTCAAACCCTATGTACCAGGCAGACAGGTTTTCTCCAGCCAAATCCCTCACACAGACTTGCTCCTTCCACAAGGACCACAAATGTTAACCAGTGTCAGAACACTGCTGTCATCCCATCATAAAACTGAAAATGCACACATGCTCTAAGTTAGCACCATCCTCTGGCTCTCAAAGCACATGACTGCCCTGGTTGTCTATTAAGGATCCTTGCAGCAGGAGTAATGTTTTGTACAGTCACATAAGTATCTATACAAGTGTGAACTGCACATAAACACAAACACACACCTTAATACAGAGAATGGATTTTCTATTCCTTCTTCTTCTACAACTACAGTCTAGTGCATTTCTAAAGAAAAAACCATTTACAGATTTGATTCTCTATGCACTGCCTTTTTTTTAAATCTGGTATTAAATCTGCCAAGTTTGAAAAGGTTACTTGAGAACACAGACCAGTACCCAAACACTGAATGAAACACTTCTGAACCCTACGGGTGTTCAGAGTTTCATGGTTTGGATACATATCAAGTGAAAATCAAATGTCAGTTAATTACTTTAACTCTTATCTAGATCAAATGTATTTAAGCCACATTGCTGAAGCGGTTTTAAGTGAATTGTTATGACTATCTGAAATCACAAGAGAATCAACAGTACAACATTAGTCTAGCCTATTCCCCACAAGAACACAAGTTGTTCTGTAAGCAAGAGAACTGGATTTTCTGTGATCTTACTGTCCTGCAACCCATATCCCAACAAATGCTTCCAATTTATGTCTTTATTGAATACCCACTCGTTGGGTGTCACAAAGCTCTTTCAAACCTGGTGCTTCAGCTCACCACAAGAACTTGGTATTTTTATGCTCCTGTAAAAACCAGGCTGAAATGGACAAATTAATCCACAACCAACCGGAGAAAGAGGGGAGTCTGGCAAAGAAACAAGCAGTAGACAAATTAATTCCTTAAATATTTCTTTAGAAAACCAGGCTGACATGCTCATTATGTCCTTAATATCACTTGCTGTCTGGTTGTTGTGTCACTCTTTGGCAGAAACTGGGCTTGCTGATTCAACAGCCAGTTTAACAGCACTCCCACACTAACTGGGATTGCAGCCACATAAATGCTGGCAAATTGGCATTTAGTACAGATCTAGCAGAAATGTCTCCAAAACACTTATCACTGTAAACATATCAGATGTGCATATGAGATTCAGAGGAGGGAAGCAACTAAAAAGACCACAACAAGCTGCACTTATTGTACAAAGAGTAGATTTCTAATCTTGAATTCAATCAATGTTATAAAGATATCCCATACATAACTCAATAAAATCAATTAAAATACACTCAGAGTACCAAAGAATGGAACAAGGAATAGAGCCTTATCAACACACCAATATAACATGCTATACCAATGTACTAAGACTGTAAAACTGCAAGTTCACCACAGTTAAAAAACATCTGCCAAGCAAAATACCTATTTTTCATTAGAACTTTGTAAAAGCAAAAGTTCTAGTAGAAAACGTAAAAAAAAAAAAAGATTAGTTGATTTCTAGTATTTACCTTTAAGAGAATTTAAAGATTCAAGGTCAAAGGGGATTTTTACGAAGGATTAGACCAGTGGCCTGTACATAGAAGCCACAGAACTTGTGCTTTCTGAAACATATAATTTAAGAAACCATTCAATCTTAATTTTTTAATTGTCATTGGTAAGAAAACCACCACAACCTTTGTTAAGATATCATAGGGGCTAATCGCTCACACTGTTGAAAATCTGCAGTGGAATTTTGAAATTCAAATAGCAACCACAGGACCTTTTTATATCTTTGCCTGCCAGTTTGTTAACAGTTTTTCAGTGTTTTTTCCCCAATGCACACCCTCTGATCAGGTCAAGTCCTAGCCCTTTCATGGGTAAAATAAACAGAGCAAGATTCCAGAATGTCTCACCACAAGGCAAAGCATCCAGTCCTTTGATCAATCCCTTACCATTTTATCAACACACTTATGGATACCAAAAAGAGCCCAGCATTGGACAAGCAACTGTACTAGTGCCAAACACAGAAGTGATATAACTTCTCTACTTTTCCTAGATATTACTCTCCTGAAGCATTCATGTGTTATGTACATTTTTTTGATCACAAAGACACCATTTCCCAAATACAGTGCTCTGGGTAGGAAGCAGCCATTTTCCTGGCATTACAGAGGAGATCACCCAGTGTTCTTTCTCAGGACACTGGGCCTTCACCACTCAGGATCATTTTCTCTGAAGCTATCCCTAAATGAGAAAACCCATGTTCCCTGCTCTTCCTCTGGAGACAGATTAACTGTAGGGTAACATTTCACTTCAGTGAGTTCCGTACCATTCTCACCAAAGTTATGCTCACAAGAGAGCCATTTTGCCTGCTTATTATGAAACCGTTTCTTCCCTTCTTTTGGAGGTCTTTATTGTATTTTCAGTATTACAATTTTATGTTTAAACTACTCTCACTTATCAGTTCATTTCATTATCTCATTATTGATATAATATCCTTATTATTATTATTCTAGTGTAGGCTTCAAAAGACTTGTCTTCATTCCATCTACATTCAAGAGACAGTGGCCTTTTGTTCCACTTTCAAATGAAAACATTTTACTGTTGCGACACAGCTATCCCACAATGCTTTCAGAATTTTCTGCATGGTTTTCCCCACTACCATGGCAGGGAGAGTCACTATGAGAATTGGTTTGATATGCTCTTTCAGCACTCTGGAAAGTCTCAAGAAATCACCTACATGATCAGGTATTTTACAATACAGTGAATCCCCACTGCATTGCGACCTCTCCATTACGACCCCACCCATTTGCAAGGCAAATTTTTCACAATTTTGATTCAGCCGTCTGCGAGTTTAGCTGGCCCACGCATGCGCAGTGCCTCTGCTCAGCTCTGCCGAGGGGCGGTGCCGTGGTGCTTTCATAAAACATGTATTCCTATGTTTTACTCTACAGACCCGTAAAAGCTGAATTTATGTAATTAATGTAAAGGCTAAATAAAAGTATTTGGAAGACAAGTTATCCTTCAAAAGTGCAGCATATTAAAAAGTCCCCTTGAGTTTTATGAGTTTTCACAGTATCACAGTATAGATAAGAGGTTGTCTTGGAGGGACTCTTCCCAATGTGATAACTGAAGCAGCAACTTTACAAATAAACAATTTAAGTGAATTAAAGGAAGTGGCTGGTTCATTTGTTCAAGTAATGTGATTTCTTACAGCATCTGAAATGGGCTGGCCTATAAATTAAAACATCACAGTGGGATTGCC
Source organism: Pitta sordida (assembly GCA_013390025.1). Lineage (NCBI taxonomy): Eukaryota > Metazoa > Chordata > Aves > Passeriformes > Pittidae > Pitta > Pitta sordida. The sequence continues at coordinate 28,211 of WEKX01020570.1, read as the reverse complement.
AACATACACATGAATGTGCATCATGTAAGACTTTCGAATATGAAATAGGAGCACATTGGGTGGGGGGTGGGGAGGGAATTAGGCTTCAAGATAAATGACCTGTGAGTGGTATTTTTGAGCCAGTTAGTTGATAAGGCTTGGGGGGTTTTGCTGTTGTGGTTTTTTTACCCCTGAACAGGGTCCTTATTTGGCCTATTTGCATGAAGACAAGAAAAGAGGGCTTTTTTTGGTTTATTTTATCTTTTGTCTCTGAATGCACTTTATGGCTGTGTTGCTTGAAGCTTTTATTGTCAGTGTTTCAAGTGTATGTGTTGAATTACAGAAGTGAAATGCCACTCTACAGTTAATCTGTCCTTAGAGGAAGAAGGGGGAACATGGGTTTTCTCATTTAGGGATAGCTTCAGAGAAAACAAACCTGAGTGCGAAGGCCCAGGCATTTTTTTTCAGGCCACTTTCAGGCCCAGGCCATTTTTTTCCAAGTATTTTAATATCTAGAATATTTCAGCTAGCTGCTGTGAATCAGATTCATCTTTAGCATGCAGGTGAATAAACAGAGATTTATTTTTTTCCGTTTGATGGTGGATTGGTCTTCAACATTATAATTTTTACAAGCACGGAAAACTGCAGGGATCCAACACAGAGGCATTCCAACAAAAACACAGTTCCAAATCCAGATTCACCCGAACCACTGAAGACAAAATAATATAGCCAGCACTGGAGCTGAAGAGGTGAAGATCCAGAACACTCTGCCTACAATGCAAGGTACAGTGATATACAGAAAAACTTCTACCGTTTCATACTTATACTGACCATTTCCCAAAAAGGTAGAAAAGACTGAGGAACAGAAAAAAAAAAAAAGCAGTTAGAGAAGGAGCTCAAGTCTTTCTTTTCACTTCCTGGAAGATGAAATTAAACATATTTCAAAAGTCATAGATCTGGACTCTGAAGCTAGACAACATATACAGAAATTCCAGCAGAAATAAAGAGGCAAAGACTACACAGTTACTTTCATTGTAAGATTAGGTACCACTGAACTAATGAATACACACTTAACTATTGATACTGACACATTTCATTGCTCAACAAGAATTGACATGTAGAGGAAATGACAAACAAATAAACCTTTGACTGAGATTGTAAATCTGTAACAGCGAATAACATGACTTATTTCTCCAGATGATAAAGCAGTGAACACACTGCTTAGTGTTTCATAAATACCAAACACTTGAAATATTGAACAGCATGTAAATGAAGGAATTTGTTTGGGTTTTTTTTCCTCTTGGATTATACTCTCAGGCACATGGTGCTACTCTTTGGGATGGTCCTGTGCAGGGCCAGAAGTTGGATCCTTGTAGGTCCCTTCCAACTTGGCATATTCTGTGATCTGTGATATATCAATGAATGAAATGGAAAGCAAGCCTTTTGGAAATGTGCTGTAATTGCAAATAAGGGAACTAAAAGGATATCTTCACAACTGGAAGTATCTTTTCTCACATGAAGTGTGTCATCTCAAAGGAGAAAAACACTCACCAGAACAAAAGGCCTCTAGGTAGCAATGCAGCTCAGCTCAAATGAGACGAAATTCAGGAAAGCACAAGACAATATCCACCACTGGCCAATAACCCAAAAATGTCACCCACCAGAGATACCCTTTGAAAAGAGCACAGACACATTATGATACGCAAAATAAAACAATCTAGTTTTTATTTTCTTTTATTACAAAGGCTGTAGCTCTGAGAGGAGGAATGAAGGGAGCCTTCACCTTAGGATAAGACACATTTAGGTTCAAGCAATAATTCAGGTAGAGGTGTTTTTATGACTTGGGCAAATAACTCGGCTTTTTTCACTCTTTTCTCATTTTTAAAGCTGAGATAATAGAACTTCATTATCTCAGAATAAAAGGAGTGTCAATCGCTTAAAGTAGGAAGTTATATAGGCTAGTATTATACTTTAAAACAAGAGAGAGAGAAAAAGAGGGGAAAAAGAAGAGATCTATTAAAAAATGGAAAAATGTCATTTCTGGAGTATTTAATAAAAGAGAAATTCCAAAAGAAATTCCAAAGTTCTCCCATCAGCTCTCAAAGCACTTCATCCTAGAGACTCCCACAGGTAAAAACTGCGTAGGCCACTGGAAAAAACAGCTACTGAAAAATGCATAAAAATTTTCGAATGAGGCACTGAAAACCTGGCAGCTAATACTTTGATATTCCAACACATTTTTATTTTCAACACTGGTGTACATTAACAGACTCTAATAAGTTCAACTAAGTCAGCAGTAGCCAGGAACACTCGCATTATGAGTCTCCCGGTACAGTTTTCTGAATGATAAATGTTTGTTGATAGTTTTCCAGAAGGGAAGGACTGTGTAGTATAGCCTTGGTGCAGCCATGGTCTTTAACTCAACTTGCTAAATCCTATCACAGTTACAACTCCCATAACTAGATGTTTTGACTCGAAGTAATTAACTGGAAGAAAGAAAAATTATTGTCTCACTGCAAGTAGATAATGGAGTTCTACAAAAAGATAGGCAAAAACTCCTTAAGCACTGGACTACATATTAGGAAAGCCTATGTGGAGAGCCCAAATAACATCATTTGAGTAAAGAATACACCAGCCACACTGTCATTTAATAAGATCAACCTAAAAATCAGTATACTAAATGTGCTCTCATATATTTGTCCAAAATCCCACACTAAAAATTTAAAATAAAAAAAAAAAACAGTATTCATTCACAAAAGTATGTGGGGAAAAAAGCCTTTTTTTTGATAGGTCTGGACTCTAAAACTAGAAGCCAAAATGACTGAGAACAAATTTTCTTCACTGAATATAGTAATGAAAGCTCGTGTCCTGGGAAGAAGAGTACACTCAAATTATCCCCTAGTACACCTGTTCTATTCACAGTTATTTCATAGGAAGAAAGTAAAATATTTAAATGCATCTCCATTTTGTGGCTCAGACTTACTTCTGTTTATAGTTTCGTAAGATTTTTGGAGGTATTTGTAACACATAAAGCCACAGCCGAGAATCATAAGCACATTTTCATCTCTACCACCAGAGGCACAAGTTTAGGAAGTTATGAGACTTTTTATGCCACTTAAAAAAACAACATTAAACACATTTATATCTGAATTTATATTTGAACACTTAACTACTTAAACTGAAACCATAAGTTACATAATTTCTGTGGTGTTGGGGTTTATGTTTGTGTGCTTTTATTATTTTTCCGACCTTGTGAAAAATACAAAAACCAGGCTATCTTAACTTGAAGCATTTTTTTTTAATGGAATAAATGATACCGTTAGAATATTCTTCAAAGTATAGCTCCTCTCCAAAATATGGCTGCAAAACCAACACGGTGGTGTTCCACACTTGTGTCTCAAGGACTTAAAGAATATTTTAGTCAAGTTATGAGCAGGCATATGTATATACGTACTTACGTGCACACATATATGTGTGTATGTATACAGGCTCCTTGACAAAACCAGCACTAGAAAACAAACAACTAAATCACGTCATACAAGGTGCTTGTACTTCCTTCAAGATTTTATACTTATCATGCTTTCTATTAAACCGTTTAAAAAACATGGCCTTCAGAATCAAAGGAAGGCAGATTTTAGGTTGCCAGTACAACTTTATTTCATTATTCTTGAAATGTACAAGCATTTTTTGTCATGATGATGGCTTTGCAAAGCCAACAGGACAACCAATCCTTCTTAACACTATGAAGCTGGAACAACAAAGAATACAGTCAGCCCTCTTACACTTTGCACCCCCCAGATCGCGGCTTCACATATTCGCTGCGTGATTTTTCAGCGATTAAGGAGGCCCATTTTGGGACTGCGCATGCACAACCTGATACGCATGAACATTCAAAGTAGGCAGTCATGAATATGCAAATCCTCCCCGCCCCTTCCCCCCACAGCGGCAATCTGAGGTGGGCGGCCACACTGCTCGAGTGCCACCCACCCCACACCCCTCGCTCGGCTCTGAACGAGGAGGCTTCATGCAGTTATGAAAGATTTACACATTCTCACATTAGACGTGGTGTCCGAGACATTCTTGGGGTAGACATGCCTACCCTGAGTATGGAAAGGACAGATCTACAGATCTCCAGGACAGTGGCGTGGGCGGCTCCCCGTACCCATGTCCCCAGCCGAGTAGAAAAGGGGTTCTTCATGGTGAGGGGTGGCTGCAAGCACCAGGAAGCACCGACACGAACACTGATACACAGCAATGCAGTGCCAAAATAGCACCAGAGCACCAGGGGGGCCGTGTGAGGGTGCAGGGCAAATTTGCACACTAATGAGCTGCCATTCTACTCGGACGGAGGACTTTGTGGGGGAGGGCAAGACCCGCAGTACTGCGGTATAGGAGACCCGACTGTATATGCAAGACAATCACAGAATCACAGAATATTCTGAGTTGGAAGGGACCCACAAGGATCATCGAGTCTAACTCTTAAAGGGCACCACTGCCTCCCTGGTGGGAATCGAACCCACGGTCTCCCACATGAGAGGTGGGGACACTCACCACTGTACAAAAGTGGAAGATTTTATCTCATAAAAGACTTCTTACATTTTCAATATTATTGATTTAATGGCAATCAGTCAGGACTCAAGGTATTTGCTTGCAAGCAGAGAAAAAAAGTTTATTTTGGCCCAAGAACCAAGGAAAGAGAAACATCAGTGTCCCCTGCCCTGTCAGGTGACAAAAGCCTCCGCCCAGATTTGCCCACTATTTTTATATCCTTGCCTCATACATATGCGAATCACTTCATGAATATTCATCCCTTCAACATTATGTCAAAAATTTGCACTTTGCCATAAGTCCTCCAACCAATCCACTCCGATGTTTCACATTCTTTTCCCCCTTGTTTTGGCTAGCACCCTATTTTGTTTATCATTCAGGACTGGGAGCCAAGGTTTTTCACCTTTAATATTCGTCTTAATTTTCAAGACACTTGAATGAATCTAAAATCTACTAGCCCTTCTAAAATTCACTAAATTTTCACTAAAATTTCACTAATTCACTAAAATCCTTAAATCTCTAAGCTTCTATGTAACTCACTAAAATTATCATTTTCTGAATCCCCAAATCATTATATTACCTATTTTTAATTAAAAATATAATCTCCATGGTTTGATTATTAACTGTTATCTAAACACTCATTTTTAGCAGCTAATATTACAATCATTAAGATATAGCATAATCCCAAACATGTGGCAACTCCTAATTTTAGTGTCGTTTTATACCTAGTAAGTAACATCAAAGTCTCTTTACATTCGGGGTAATGAAACAAACTTCCATGGTCCAGCTCACTACGATCAAGCCCCTGGTATCACCTCCATAATGGGAGATGCATGGAAGCATCAGGTCCGGTACACACAGCAATTGCCAGTGCTTCCACATGGAGCTGCAAACTTCTGGCTTAGCATGACTATCTCCACACAACTAATCACAGGCAGCCAGGGAGGAAGTCTGTGATTACAGTCAACTCTTCAGCAGCAGACCTGCTTCCAGCTACTACTTCTTCCCACCTGAGCAGGAGCACTGAATTTAGGGCACATCAAAATACAAGCTGATGACAGCCGTGGGGTTGGTTTCCTTTTTAAAAAAACTTGTCTAAATCTGCCTGAACATAAAGTGAAACAGATAAGTATCTGAACAAGATAAAATATAAAGTAGATGATTTAGAAGCAACATGGAAAATGTAGGAGAGATACTCATGTGTGATTATCAGACTTAAGTATTTCACTTGAGCCAGAGGAGAAGAGTGGAACTTGGAAAGTGCTTCCCCTCTCAGCAAGATTTTTGCAGGGATTGTTTGATGATGTAGTACAGTCAGGTCAGACTAGGATTCTGGCAAAAAGATATCAAATATTCTGCAAAGAGGGAATGAAAAGGGCAGGGGGGGAATGGAAACAAGGAGACACATATGCATATACACATATAGGCATGTATATACATATATGTAAATAATGGCCCCTTCCTATGCCCATTCTCCCTCACTCCTCACATATATCACCATTCCCTGTGGAGCTATTAAACTCAGCCCCTAACAATTATTATAACCATCTGACTTTTGTAACTTCCCATTCCAGGCTTTCATTAACCCCAAACTCACTTGATTCCAAGCCTTCCTTCCAGGCGTACCAAGGCTAGGGAGTTAGGGAGATGTCACGAATTGGATGAATCTGTTGGAGCTAAAAAAAGTCGTGGTGAACCAAATGAAAATGACCAATTCCACAAAACACTTAGGAAGTGGATAGAAGGTGTTAAAACACCTATCAAGAGCATAATTTGTGAAATGACATCTAGAGTGAAAGAAAATACTAAAGACAAACCAAGCCAGACCTGGTTCTTCACAGTGACCCTTAAAAGCAGACCCCAAACAGCTGCCACACACCTAGTGCCACAGATTTCCTGACTTCTAGAAATGCAGAAGATAAAAAGCAGCAGATTTCCCAATCTTGTTGATGTGCCTATAATTTCAAAGCTGACAGACTTTAACTGCTTTTCAGCAACAACCTCACATAGCATGCCTTGGCTGGGAACATATTTTTATAGTCGGTTATAGCTCCCTCTCTCCAAATGGAAACACTGACGGGTTTCCAATTCCAAAAATACTATCAGGAACCATAACAACATGAATCTGGTTTTACACACAACCTGTGACCTAGAAGGTAATTCTTAACACTTTGTGTTTTAACATCTCATTTGCTTTTTCAGGGTTGGTTAAATGTAAAAATTAGAAGCTGAAGAATTCCAGGTGCCAAAAATGCACAGATTTGCCTCACTCTCCACTATAGTCCTAGTTGAACAGCTCCCTCCTCATCTCCAAAGATGGAAGGAAAACATAGTTGTGGCATATACCTGCACAAAAACATTGTGCTATGCTAAGTGCGGTGTTGTTGCAAGCAATGTAAAACACTCATTTTACTTTAGCTTTAAAAAATTAGTTAATTCATATGTGGCAAAACAGACAGAAGGATGCATAAACCATTTCACAAAACTATACAACCATTTGTGTTGGAAGGGATCTTTAAAGGTCATGTAGTCCCAACCCCCAGCAACGAGTACCGACATCTTCAACTAGAGCAGTAGTGTGGTTTGACCCTGCCTGGATGCCAGAGACTCACCCACAACCTCTCCCGGAGAAAAAAATGAAAAAAGGTTTATCACAGGCAAAACAAGACAAGCTACAAGTAAAGAATATAAAGGATTTATTTATTAACTAACAAGATCAGAGCTTAATGTGAGAAGCATCATTTTAAAGGCAACCTTTTCCTTCCCACCCCTCCTTCTATTTACAACAGATCTCATATTCCCTTTTTTCTCCAGGAGACAAAAGGGGGAACAGGGGTAGGGGAAAAGCCAGACAAGTTGGTATTTCTGACCAGTTTTAGGGTAGGAAACCATCTCTCTGCCTTTTCATAAAGTCCTCTCTCTCTCTCTCACAAGAGAAAAAGTCTTTCATGACCCTTTCCCTTTCCTCAGGACCCAAGGGGCAACAGCTCTTCCATTCTCTGTTGCCCGAGAGTCACAGCACAGGATGCAGTCTTTTAAGCACTGGCTTCACTGCTTCATTTATGAGCCCGTCCCAAAGTACATAGATCAGATCCTACCACAGTGCAACTCTGTCACAAAGCATTACATTAACTCATTCAGAAACTGAACTTGAATGCTGAGACATATCCCTGCCCCATTAAAATTCAAATAAAATCACCACAAACTCTTGACTCTTCAAACAACTAATCTGCCAAAACAACAATTGTGAAACAGGGAATTGATTAGGAAAAAATAATATAAAGTAGAAGGGAATTTTATGTTATGTTATACTTCCATACTACTAGGGTGGTGACTTCTAAATACAGTTTTCTAAGGTATTCTGTTCCCTACCTAACTCTTTATCTCAATCTACCTAATACTTCAAAATCTTCTCAATAGTCTTTCTAATTTGCAAGGATGTACAGAAAATATTATCCCACTTTACAGAAGATCTTCCTGTTTCAAAATCAGTCCTCATTCCAGTACAGAATAGTTTGCATAAACACAGTAATCCCTTAAATATTGTGGTTGGTCATTTCCAGAAAGATACCATGATAAGCAAAATCCACAAAATAGTGGTAAATATGGTAAATACAGAACATAGGGTAAAGCCAGGGATAAAAAACCCACAATGTATTGAAGCTGCAAGTGGTGAACTGTGAAGTAGCAAGGGATTACTGTCATTCAAAGATAAGCCAAGATCTCGTGCTGCCCACCCGGTGAGTATTTAATTGCACCAAGAGCAGGAACACAGGCACTTGGGAACTGGCAACACAGAGCTTCCTAGGTACTCATGCTCTCTCATAATATGAAGTGGTGTAAAGGGAAGCCCACAGTGATCAGCATTAAGATGCAGAAGTCTGCTCTCCACCCAGTGCCTGGGAAGCTACTAGAGCAGCCAAAGTCCTGACAGCACCAGAACGTTGTAGTGAAGTGACAGTTCCAGAGCCCAGGAGCTGCCACAATCACCACTCCCAGCTTCAGCCTCCACAGCATCTTTCCTGACTAAAAAATACTGCCCCAGGGAAGCTCATCAGACTAAAAGGGATTTATATGCCAGTGGTTTCTGCAGTGATTCCAAGATGGTCTAGACTTGGTTGCATATAATGACCTGATGACTGACAATACTTAAGCACACCCACATTTATTTTATGACTTACAATCTTCCTGCTATTGTATTCAGTAGTAATTGAATCTTCCTGACTCTCTAGAAGCAGAGGCTACAAGAGAGCGCAAATAAATACAGATTGCAGTATTTCAGAACCAGCTTCTTAACTATATACATTAAATTTTACTTCATTGTAAACCTCTCTCAGCAGAAAAGATAAAGAATTAAAGAATTCTGGTTTACAATCAGAAGAAACTATAACTATTACATACTAGATAAATCATCTTAAGATTTGAAACAGCACACCGAGAAATCAATTTAGAAGTTACTTAGGATATACTTTACTGCTTAACTTAGTTGAAGACTGGAAAATGTGCATTTATCAATACACAGAAGTTCAAATATAATGACCACCTCCTTTTAAAAGCTGTCTGAACCCTCTGTTTCCTTAAGGAAACAGAGCCTTAATTATAGTTTCCTCCAACTGTAACACTCATAACTCTTAAATCCTTAGTTTTATTGCCAGCAATTAGAGAGCGCATGGTTTCTATCCAAATGATGGAATTGTTTTAAAATATGAGAACTCTGTCAAGAAAATCAAGTACTTTGGTACTGCTAAATTACTATTTCACTCTCCCCCTGCCTTACCTTCCCACACCCTATGTTGATGAGTTAATTTTAGAATATAACACATATCATGCTTGGCTTTGTCACAGACAAATGAACTTGAAATCATAACTTATCATTTATTATATCTTTTCTAAACACATTGGGCAACTAAATCTCAGTCAAATCCCCCTCTACGAGAGTTTGAGCAAGCAAGGCTTTAGGCATCAGGAAAACAATTTGCATCAAGAGTCAGAGTACTATACCCAAATGTTTAGTCTTAAATATATTCTGCAAAAGTAAAACCACTTTCAGTATGTGAACAAATATATGACTAAGACTTGTGGGCCGTATTTTAGTCATTGAAGGCTAGAAACAACATACAGGTTAAAAAAGCCTTGCTAAGTAGAGGAGTGGGCACACATACCACAGAAATCATACCTTTGCAAACTTCTGTTTACATTAGTCAATTAATGACATATAATTTGCATCCAAAAAGCATTAAAAACAACACAAACAGCACACAGCAAAGCAATTCTGTAAAACTGGATGTAGACACAGCAATGTTAAATCACTTACAAAACAAAATCTTTGAACTAGAAACTGTATTAGAGACACTGCTACCTCAGGAAGCTGCGGTTTGCTGCTTGGAACACTTCATTCATTTATTATTTTTAGGAATGCAGACATCTAAATAAAATTTTGTAGGGACACAGGGTTATCTAAGGGTGAAACTTAGTTTATCATATTAAAAAACATAAAGAGACAAGGAATACAGAACAATAAGTGTTTACTAGGACAATCTTTTTGAAGAATGTGATAATTAGGAGAGAAAGAAAAGACTGTCATAACTCTTTCAATCCAAGTTTTGGTCTTAGAAATCTGCACCACCCAGAGGCTCAGAAATAGGTACTTTCAGATGAAGAGATGGTCATTTCAACGCCACATCTTTTCAAGAATGGATTTCATCCCCATAAATACCTGGTTGAGAAATAAGAAATACCTTGGACATAACTTGAGACAGTTGGTAATGAGAAGGCTGAAGTGTTTTTCCGGGTTCATTCAGCTCATTGCGAGGAAGCTAGTAACTCCTTTTTCCTTTCTATTTAAAAATGAATGCCATCTTACAGCTTTGTTCCTAGCACAGGTACTGGTAGAGTTTGCTGCAGGGACAAACACCTCTAGGGCCTTCAACTGGACCATCAGAAACCTCTCTGTTGTACCAGCACCNCATCGTCTAGATGGTGGGAGGCTCGGCGGATGGAGCGTGGTGCCCATGGTTCCACACTTGTGGGTCTGATCCCTGGGTGGGCATTCACTTGGGAGTTGGACCGGATGATCCTGTGGGTCCCTTCCAACTCAGAATAACCTGTGAACCTGTGAACATGTATTGTACAGAGGATTTCCACATACTTAGAACAGAAACTTTCTGAAGAAGGCACTGTCATGGAGAGACAAGGCTGAATTCTGCTCAGCTCCACTTGTAGTGGGAGGAATTCACTACCTCCTTAATCATCCTTGCTAAGTAATTTTATGAAAATAGTTCCACCACAGTCAAAATGGAAAGTGTACTAACACTCCCTACTGCAAATCCTCTTGAAATCGGCCTTGTTTGACTAGATATTTAAAATATGTTATGTCTGTACAAATTTGAATTTGTTCGGAAATATGAGTATGGAGAGTAACTTTCAAAGTGAAAGGACAGGGGAGTTTAGACAATATGTACACTTGGGACAATCAATCAAACAGTTTCAGAGATTCTCTCACTTGACATCAAACAGCAGGTACCTGTTCCATACGTGACAACTGAAGTGGCACAGCTGAATACCCTAACCCTTCCCCAGGTGCACTGAGTAACACTTGCTACCAATTACTAACAGTAATAACAGGTTAGAATAAGAAATAATTAATCTAATGAGGTGTAAGAAGTTGTAAAACATGCCACTCTAAAAATCTTACCTTAATGTACAGGTGCATACAAGTCAAACATTTTCACCTGCACATGACCAATAAATTCACCATGAGAAAACGTACACACTCCATTATAAGGAATCAGAGTATAAAATGGGAGTTCTCATTTTTCCACTTATTTAAGCCATAAATACCATTGGAAAATCCTATTTTTTGTACTAGGGAGGGAAAAAACGCTCAAGAAACTGAATTCAAATTCCTCATAAAAATGAAAATTAATGAACATATTTTCAATAAATCCTTCAATCCATGAAACATCAGTCAGACCAACTTTTAAAACACTTTGAAAAAGCACTTTACAAACTCCCTTTGATCAGCACTGGGGACATAAAACCCCCTTACAAGATCAGCTGTAGAGGACATCAAGAAATACAGGGGCCACACAGAAGCCCTTGCCTACACCGACAAAACAAATACAACACATATATAATACATATAAGATTTCAACACATTTTCAAGTCCTTTTAGAGTTGGCAGAAAAATACATGCTCCCTTGAGCCTCACTGAAATTATAAACTATACCCAGTTACCAGCTCTGAGAGTCTGCTGAAACAAATGTGTTTTCCACAATGTATTTTGTGTTGACTACAAATATTGGGGAAAAAACACATACACTCTTTTCATTTTTTCCCTTTTTCCTCTTTGCTGTCTAAGCCAGTAAATGAATATACAGGACTATACAAAGAACAAACACACCAAGATTAGAAGTTTGGCAGAACATGTCAATGTCCTCCCAAGCAATCCTGAAATTCAACATACCATGGCAAGATGCTCCACAAATACTACTGCTGAATAATTTTAAAATTCTAAGTAGCTTTAACAGAATTGGAGACAAACAGGTTTATTTGGTAAATACTGACAGTTGTGAGAAAAAGTAAGTTACCCACAGGAACTCTGTTTGCTTTATGCACTTGATGTTTTGCAGGATGTATTGGTTTTCCAATCTGCTTTAGTGAAGTAAAGGTTTAGAAAATATAGGAATGAAAAACAGAAAAGGACCTGAGCAGATTGTACAATGTAAACCGCATTTTTAAGCTTCATCTCAAAAGCATTTTTCTACCATAACCCATTCTGCAATCGTAATAGAATGATACTTAACAAAAATTCACTGAAATTTTAGTCTTCAGATTCTATCACAACTTCCCCAATCAAAGCACACCTGTGGCAATTCTGAGTCTTGACAAAGGTATTTTTTTTCACAAATTCACAATTCAAATGTGTTTTTTCTCAATCACATTGTAACATATGCTGCATTACTAAAGCTTGTAATGTGATTTAACTTTCAGCACAAAGATCCTGGGTAATTCTCAAGTCATAAACAAGTATGCCCTAGTAACAAGTGACAATATTTAGTGAGTTAGGGATGAATATATACCTCACCTAACCTCACCACCTAAACCTTAAGGAATTACTCTTAGGTCAGCACTTTGGGAGAAGTTACCCTTGGAGATGTTCATCATGTTCCACTGTCTACAGAAGAACTTTAAAGCTAAGTGGGTTCAATACTCCCACTGAAGTGCCCATTTTGTATCACTAATGGCTAGGTCAGACTGAATCTAACCTTCACATGCCTACAACTAACTTAAATGTGTCCCTCTCTAATCTACAACAACGTTGTACTTTGTTTGCTGTAATGCAAGGGTGCTACACTTCTGAGATAGGTGGACAGACACTTTCCAGGCAGCAGCTACAAAAATACCTGATTTACATAAATATCCAATAGCAAGAACTGAGGTGCTGCAGTAAAATACAGATTAATTTGCCTCTTGTTTGTCAAGAGTTTTGAAAATACCTTTTGCTGTACATTTGGCTAGTAACTATGATCAGTCAATGCACGTGAGTTTGTATCATATTCTTGGACACCTTTTATTGCAGTTTATTAATCACATTTGAAACTCCTTAACCATGTAAGAAAATTACTTTGGGCTTACATTTCAGTACAATTACCTTCCAGTGGTTGAATTTCCAGCTTTGAGATTTAAGGAGATTTTCTGGGGTTTAATGCTTTTTTGTACATATGTGCCTTTAGCATTACTGTACGGTTAGGTTATAGGAAATGAGGCACTTGTACTTAGAGAACACCAGCTTCTTGTTAAATTCAATCAGCAGACAAACAACTGTGTCTTTGTCACAGAAGCCCAAGTTCAAATGCATAGGGATCAGATAATGAAGAAAAAAATAATCTTGCATGACACAATATGCTTTCACTTTATTTAAGAAGTGAATGCACAACTATCTAAATCAGATGCTCTGGAACCAAAGTAGTTTAAATGAGTGTACTTTAAAGCCTAAAGTATGCTTAAGCAGTTGGATATTATAACAGCATATACCACAATAAAATTAAGTTAAAATCAGACTCTTTCTGTAGTCTTAAATATGAAAGAGAACAAAACAAAACAAATCACAAATAAATGTCCCTAAGCCCCAGAAAGACTTTTAAAATTATGGGGAAGAGGGGTTAAAAGAATCAGAATTCATTTTCAGAAACAAATTACCATCTCAACATCCTTGTCTTTTATGTTCTGAATATGTAACAGGAAGTGAGAATTGTCAGAGGTATGTATAACTATGCCTAAATTATAGCTATAAAGCCAGCTAGCCTAGTTGTTAGAGAACATCTAGTTAGAACCTACTCAGATTACATGCAGATAATAAAAAGAATTAAGCTAGGAAGCTGAAGGAGTTTTTTTCCCCAAGTTATTTAAACATGAATCCAATTACTGAAGTTTCATGGAGCAGCTGTCTCACTCCATTCATTTTCTCCTAAAACAAAGATGATATGTAGCTGTATTGCAGTCCTAAACAATTCTGAATTAATGTGGGCAAAAGAAATCCCTTCTATAACATTATTCTGCTTTGGGAGGGGGTGTGGACGAACCCCTTTTAGCATAATAAAAATGATGGTGATATAATAAATAATTATTACGAGATTTTATAGCTGGAAGGCATGGTAGTTATTTCAAAGTCATTTGTAACCAAAAGCCTTATAAAAAGTTAGAATTTATTACATATGTTCAGAAGGTAACTGCAAGCATGTACTAAATTCTAACATCTGAAATTATGAATGTGTGTTTGTTACTACAGTAACTAGCTCCTGACGAAAAAAAAACCTGAGCTGACGGTTAAGTAAATTAAATCTCAGCTCTTTTTGAAAGAAAAAATGACTTACAAATAAGCTTCCATGAGAGGAGAGCTCTTGTTTCCTTCTCTGAGAACTACCTATATCGTTCCCTTCCAGCAGCAATCTGGTTTTCTTGTGAAATGCAGAACTACCAAGAGGAGGTATTGCCAACACTTCAGATGTGGAAGAATGGGATCCCCAATACCCAGGTCCTGGACTACTGTGACAAATAAAAGAGCAAACTATGGGATTTCTTTCTTCTCTTCTTCTTCAAAAAAAATCAATCTGTAAAGGAAAAATAGAAAAAGCAGTGTCCAAGTTTGCAGTCAGTTTGTATAACGGTCTTGAAATGCATGAACTACTTTAGAAATCATGAAGAACTTTTCACTTTTCTTGCTTTATTTCTCTTGCTTTATAGAAGTATCAGCAACTCTGATAAGTTTCAAGGAAACAGTTTTACTTGATTATAACAAGGCGACACTGTGATATCACTCAAGAAGATGGCTCATATGCCTTTTCTCCCTCTCCAGTAGTTAAAAACAGATCGCCACTGCTATTATTCCCACATAACAAAGAACATTTGGTTTGGTAAGTGATTTCTCTTCCTTGATCTCAACCTATGAGCTTTTCCATCTTATTTCCCCCACATTGTTTCGTTGAGGAGGAGGAGGAGCAAGAGGGTGACTGGGCAGGCATCTGACATTCAACCAAGGTCAGCCCACCATGCTTAGACACATGTAAAAATCCTGAGATGAGGTGTGAATATCCCAGAGGACTATGGAAGTGAGAGATGCATCTGAATATGCATGGATCAGTTCTTATTAGCAGAAGAACTAGGTGTTCTGAATATGCCTTTGAACAGGTCACCTACATGTACAAAACTACAGTCGGCCCTCCTGCACTTTGCACCCCCCCATATTGCAGCTTCAGATCTTAGCGGCATGATTTTTTAGCAATGTAGGAGACTCGTTTCGCAACTGTGAATGCATGACCTGCCGCGTGGGCAGCCCCAGCCCATGCGGTGGAACGGGCGGCAATAGTGGCTCGGGCTGCAGCGGGGGCAGCACAGGCAGCGGCAGGGGTGTAGGTGATGGCGGCAGGGGCAGTGGTGGCCGTGGGGGGAGCAGGAAAGTCAGGCTGCACGGGTCCAAATTAAGACAATGGGTGCACAATATAGGAGACCTGACTGGAGCTCCTTTCAAAGTCAGTCTATTTTTATTTTTTTTTAAAGCTGAACAGTTCATGGAATAAATAATTCAGTGTGAAAGAAATTTTGAACGAAAGTAATAAAAAGGTTGAAATTTATTAGTTTTCCAAAAATGTCTTAGAAAAAACACGTGTTAAGATTTTTTTGTAAATTTTTGCATTCTGGCACCTAGATAGAACATGGTGAGAACTGCAGTATGCAGTAACCTCCCTGTATGTGCTCACACATACATACATTGTGCTCACACATAANAGGACCTGCCTGACTGTGGACACAGAGGACGAGGGGCATGGCGACTGCACTTACCAAGCCTCCACAGAGACCAGCCCTTAGGAGAGCTGCAGGGCAGCGTGCAGCTGGGAGCAGCAGTAGAGCTGGGACACTGTTTTACAGAGTTATCTCTTGTCAGAGGCAGCTGCCAGAGCACAGCACAGGAGCGCCCGGGCAGCCAATAGGAAACAGAGGGAGGCAGGACACTGTGTCACTGCTGGTCTGTTGTTCTGTCTGATCTCAGAGCAGCAGCTGCCACAGCCAATGACATGGCAGAGCAGCATCTGGGCAGCCAAGAGGAGACAGAGGGAGGCGGGACAGCAGCAGCCAGGGGCAGGGCTGTACAATGCTCTCAAGAGTTTCTGTTAGAAGGTTCCCTGTTCCTGCAAGTTTTATTCCATTGTGAAAGTTTATGTATCTACTGTGCATTCCTGGAAGAAGAGCTTTGTGTGGGCAGACAGAAAACGGCCGCATGCCTAGCAGGCAGCAGGGGAGGGCAGGGGCCCTTCCCGTCCTGGTTCCCCCCGCCCCGACTGAGGTCCATTATGAGATGCGACCAGGCTGCGACACATCCTCCGAGCTGGGGGAACAACAACAGCTCGACCACATGCCCCATCATGCCCACCTACCCCACTCCCCATACAGCACCAGGACCTGCCTCACACTCACATAAACTTGTACAGCTCTGATTGGGAACTGGCAGCCATCATTTTTGGGGGCTTGTTCCTATTTCTTTCAAGGTTTTTCAGTCTGTGAACCTGGCTACCTCTTGTGAGCCAGCGTTGGAAACCAGGGACAGGGCAGCAGTGCTGAAGTGGCGCGGAGGGAGCGTGGTGGCTACCACGTGGGTGCAGGAGGTGGGATGTGTGGAGCCACCCTTCCCTTCACTGCTCCAGCCACAAAGGGCACCGCAGGGGTGGAGGGGGGAAGGTGCCTCCCGGTCCCGCACAGACACACACAATGCCAGCAGTCGCCTGCAGCCTGGCAGAGAACAATGCCAACCATGCAGACACCCCGAGGGCCCCCGTTGCCTCCGTAACAGCTCCAGCTCCTTCCCACCCATCCCAGCATAGCGTGGGTGCCTGTCCCCCCACCCCAGCTCGGTGCGGCTGGGCACCAGCCCGCCAGCCCCCGCAGGATGGGGGAAGGTGCCTCCCACTCTCATGTACAGACACACACAATGGCAGCCTCACCAACCCGTCTTGTAGCCTGGTGGAGGGCAATTCCAGCCATGCAAAAATACACATTTAAACTAAACGCATCCCGGGCACACCGCAGTGACTCCCGGCTGGGACCAATTTACATATTCATGAGCCGACTGGGCTTGTGGTAGGTTCTGCGTGTTCTGAGCATGCACCAGGTCCCACAACTTGCTGGAAAATCAACAGCGAGTTTGCGGATCCTGCAAATTACGGATCACGACTATGCGGAGGATCACTGTACATACATATACACACACATTTCTGTAAAGACCAAGTTATCTTAAGACATGTAATTTAAAACTACAAAATTAGTTTCTTGGAATTTGCTTTCTACCAAAACATGCTTGTCTTATTAGGATACGCTTATGCACATGTCCAGAATTTCTGCCTCTGGTTCCACCAATAGTTTCTGTCCCTACTCTTGAAGATGTGTTGGTGCTACTGGTCAGTTTTGATACACAGAGCAGCAGATCCAGCTAGGTGTGCATCAGGAGGCAGGATATCCTGACATGATGTGGGTGTGCACATTCCTCACCAGCCTGTGCCTGAGGGCTGGAAGTGAAGGAGCCACTGCTACAGTTTTTAACACGCTCCCATGGGAATTTTGATAGAGAATTCAGTGATCTGATTTTCCGTATGAAATGAGAGCTAAGCCAGTAGCATGTACAGTCACGGGGCTTGGAAATAAATACTCCCAAGCATAAGAGGTACTTTAGAGGAGGGGAAACAGTAGAAGGAACAAGATGCAGGCAATCAGATCACATAAATAATGTGGCCCTAGGGTAGCTACTCATTAGTACTTATACAATTTATAACTTAAAAGATATAAATATAGCTGTTTTATTTAAATGTTTAGTCATGAAACAATTTTTGAGAAATAGTTATTTACATTTCTTTATAACAAATTTCACTGACACAGAAAGACTGCATTCTACATTAATGCTTTCCTATATACATCTACTCTTTTAGTCTTTATTCTGAAAGAGCATGAACTAAAGGATGAATTGAAACATTGTTTTAGAATGCAAGTGACATACTTGAAGAACTGCTTGTTGTTCAAAATTCATTTTTCCTCAAGAGCAAAGATACTGCATTTCAGCTTCCAGGAATTTAAAGGGACAATGCAACTAACACTGATGCCTGCTCATTGTAACAATATAAACTGTACTACCGTTAACTTGAATCCATTAATGAATTAATCTTTGTCAGAAGAGTGTCTATAAATAAGGTTCTTAAAAGACCCCAAGGACATTATGGCACTGATGGTTTACCATTATGTGGTGTAACAAAGTTTTACTTAACCAGTTCTAAAAGCAGACATATGGAGCCCATTAAACCCTTCTCTTTTTTGTGGTGTAATTCTGAATGGCCGTATTATGCTACTTATTTAAAATATGGATTGTAACTTCCACCGCCAATTAATAAGAGTTCTACACAGTGCATGCAATTTAAAAGATGCACGAACTTTGTCATCAGCACCTAAAACTTAAACACTGTTGAGAACAGTGTTTCAGTTAACTGTAGTAAATAAAAGATTAACATGACAAGATCCAAATAACTTTGACACTAATTAATTCAAGGACACACAGTTTAGCTGCTGTTAAAGCCAGTGAAGAGGTGCTTCTCCTATAAATCCCTTGATATTTTGGATAGTTTGTCTTTTTTTTCTAATGTATACATTGTTATCCTCTGTCACACATGCATAATCACGGTCCACCACAGTATTCCCAAGTAAGGAATTTCCATTTAATTCTATAAACAAATATTTTTAAAAAGAATCCCACATATGAAACTAATCAACTCTGATTTCCCTTCCATAATAAAAACTCTTTCCTTCACTATTCCTTCCACTTGGTGCCACATTCTGCTCTCTTACACCAATATCATCCTTTTCCATCTTAATTTCCTTATTTATGCTCTTTAGGCATTCTTGATCAAATTAATTAAGCCTTATTCAGGAACCATGTGGTTCCTGAATTCAGTGGAGTTCATCACAAACCTACCCTTGTATTATATCTTACTTTAAGATACGGGTTACACTAAAGGAACCCAAGAGGCAAGGACCAGATTGCACACTCAAGATTCAAGGGACCACGCAATGGCTCTTGCAATGCATCATCCCCAAATAGCAAACAGCAAGGAAATAAAGCTCAAGAAATATTTAGAAAAATACAGCTGCATTGCACTTGTACACATACTTATGGACTGTCAGTCTAAAATTTCATAGTGAAGACATAGTGTTCTGAACATGAAAGATCCTCTCAACGTGAACCCAGGAAAATATTTTGCTTTGAAAACTAGCTCTTAGCATTTTATCTCCTTTCTCTAGCTATGAAACATAGGATACATACAGCAATTATATTACCAAGAATTAATGACCAAATATAACACACAGTTAATATTCTCAGATGAGTCACTGTACTCTTTACATGGTTGAGTAAGAATGAGCTCACGAAGGCACAGGAGCATGGGATCCCAACGTGCCGAAAGATGGGTCAGAGGGGTAGACGACCAGCCTGGATGAGCAAGGAGCTCCTGAAAGAACTAGGGGAAAAAAAGAGGGCGTATGGCTTTTGGAAAAAAGGGGAGGTAAGCCAGGGTGAGTTTAAGGAAGTTGTCAAGTCATGGAGGAGAAAAATCAGAGAGGCAAAAGCCCAGATGGACCTCAAACTAGCTGTTTCTGTAAAGGACAACAAGAAATGTTTTTATAAATACATCAACAGCAAAAAGAGAGGCTGTGACAACCTTCACTCCTTATTGGATGAAGAGAGGAATATAGGAACTAGAGATGAGGAAAAGACAAAGATACTTAATGCCTTCTTTGCCTGTGTTTTTAGCAGTAAGACAGATTGCTTACAGTGACAACCATCAGCTAATTATTGGGCTAACTATAGAACATAAAAATAGTTGCATCTGCTTGGACACAGCCATTAAAGAAAAAGATTTCTCATTTCATATTTGAATTAAAATGAAAGTCTACATAATGACAGTTTACAAGAGATTTCATTACAATTTCGCTTCAGCTATTCCAAATTTTCCACATAAATATGTCCTTTATGTTTTTGCAAGGACTGCACAGCTCTACTGACTGTGCCATAACTCTACATTCAGGTCTTGTAATACATTTGAGTAGATTTAGATTCCTCAACTTAACATCTTAAAAATTCCAATAGATCAGATAACGTTACAAAAACAGAAATAATCATTCTCCAGAATACAGAGTGCAATTTTTTTCATTGTTTTTGCACCCCACATGCAAAACATAAACAAGAAGTAATGTCAAATGCTACTGTAGATACCTATTGGTCTTTCAACCAGTATGAAAGTCAGCCCAGTGGACAAGACAGAGTTGCCCACCATAAAACACCTTGGGATTCACAATGCACAGTTCAAAGCAAGGACCTCTGCATACAAGAATGTTTCTGGAGTGTCCCCCACTGTATCAGCGAGCTGTTAAGATCATCACTGTATCAACAAAAAAAAATGTAGCTCTCCCCACTGATAGTAGTTAATATAGCAGAGTGCTTGCCAAAAAAACAACTGGCTTTTATTCAAAGAAAATAATTCAACATGGACAACAATCAGTCAAGTTATGCTGCAACAGCAGCTTAAAAAAACAGCAGAAAAATATGAAGACAAACAAACAACTTTTTCTGGGGGATCTCATTTTTTTTAAGGAACTGTAAGAGGAATGTCTACTATTGTTACATCTACAGGTGCTGCTGGATATTCAGTTTCCAATTATTTGTTATAATACAGCTGAGAGCAATTAGTTTACATATGACTGCTAGGAGCCCAGTGCACCTTATGTGGACCATCAGGTCCTGCAGCCTAAACACAATTTTTGATTTAATGGATAAATGAATTTTGCTAAACCACTTCAAATACTGGAATGTTTTCTGAATCTGTGTGCAGGCTGTTAATGTATTTCCATGAAGCCTCATTCCAAAGAGATCACAGCGCACTTTGTCAGATCCAAAAAAACCCGCACCCCAAAATCCCATACCAATGATTTAGGTACTATTTTCAATGGCTGCTTTTAAGTTTCTAGACTGATATCCTGTTTGGCAAATAATTTTTCTTTTCACTAAATGATACTTTCTATCATAGTTGCCTGATTTTCATGAAAAAGGGATTTTTTCCTATTTCTCTGCCTAACCTCGACCACCAATAGAAAACACTGTTTTATTTTTCTCCACCAACTACACTGATTTCCTCACTCTTTTTCCACATTAATATCTCTGTGCTGTGGAAGCATAGTCATCTCAGTCCTAAAGAAAAGGTCCGAGGCTTAAGAAAGAGGCAAAGTAAGGCCACAGGATCTCTTTCACTTCATCTCTTACTGTACAATTGCCATTGTCATGGAACTTGACTTATTCCTAAGAAACCCATTACTGAAGACCTGACATTTCTGCCATGCTGTCTTGCAAGAGGAAGGAAATAGTATTACAGCATACTTATGTAATACCCAGATGTTGTTGCACTATTAAATCAGTAAGTAATTAATCATTCATTACATGATCTCAATGTCTCCTCTATTCATAAAGGCACTGTCCTTTAATTTATCAAAATATACTAAGTCTGTCTAGGTTGGAAGTCAACATACAGAAATATCTTCAGGACAAACACCATAGAGCAGAAAGGGAAACTTTATAAAAAGACAGGACCATTTTCAACATAAACAATATGAAACTCTGCAGCACACAGCTGGTCCAATGTACACGGGCTGAAAAAAACCATTTTGGGCCAAGTAGCCCATTTCTGGACTTCAAAAACTTGAAACATCATGAATTCTTACTGTGAGCAGTTTTGTGAATGGGCAGCCTGGTCCTGGGACACTTGGCAGATGGACACAAATGGGGCCTCAGCACGGACCTTAAGGCTTCCGCCACATCTGTATGGAAGCAACAGCTGAGGCTGAATCCTGCTGGGTCCTGCTCCTGTGCCTGATGCAGCTGTAGGACCCACTGCGGTATGCGGTGTGAGGCAGTGGCAGGGCCATGCCCGTGCCTCAGCATGACTGAAGGGGCCAGTGGAGTGCTTGAGCAGGTGCTGAGGGACAGTTTGTCTCCTGTGGCAGGTCCAGCTTAATAGAGTGGGATTTCTGGAGAGGGGAATGTCTCTTGAAAGCATTACAGAGCAGCTGTGAGTCCAGCCGTCCCTGAACACTTTGTGCTCCCTGTGGGAACTTGACTTGATTTAAACTGGTAAAGAGGAGCTCAAAAGGGGTCTAAGCTGTCCTTGGCATCAAGTGTTGGTCCACGTTGGCCACGA
Organism: Pitta sordida; assembly: GCA_013390025.1. Classification (NCBI taxonomy): domain Eukaryota; kingdom Metazoa; phylum Chordata; class Aves; order Passeriformes; family Pittidae; genus Pitta; species Pitta sordida. The sequence continues at coordinate 5,904 of WEKX01020570.1, read as the reverse complement.
TTCCGAGCCCTCAGTGTTAAGGTCATGCCCGATGAGTTGCAGGAAGAAGGCTGGCGAGCTGCTGGACAATGGTTTACCCAGGGAAATCCAAGCAAGTGCAGAAATGTATTGCTGAGTTTAGCAACAGAAATGGAAGAATATTGATGATAACTTGTCTATTTCTTGAAGTCAGAGTAAGGAAGCATTGATACTGGCTGCCCAGGCAAGTGTTTGAGTCAACATCCCTGTAGGTATTCAAAAGATGTGGATGTGGCACTTAGGGACACGGTTTAATAGTGGATGTGGCAGTGTTGGGTTAACATCTTGACACACTGATCTTAGAGGTCTTTTCCAAGGTGAATGATTTTATGACTCTGATACTATGAGGACCCTTGAACAATATTCTGCCCTTCAGAAATTTCAAGCAGAAGTCTGTCACCTTGACAATCAAATAACAAAACACTGCATGGGAAAATTAACACTGTATTCAAAAGGTCTCAAGATTCCTTTCCCTTGCATGCTCCCTACAGATGAGATACACAGACCACACAAGCCAATTTGGAGAAAGGTATTTGGAGGTCCACTTTCCCCATCGAAAAACTAATTCCGAGATTCTTGGAGTTGATGCTATACATAGTGTCAACAGGAACTTACTCCTTCCCACCTTTTAAGTGATCCGTACAACTTTCAAATTAAATTTGGGTGGGAAAACCAGTCCCAAATGAAAAGATCATGATCAAATAGAAGAGTTTGGATTTACTGATTCATTAACTAGAATTATTTTTTATTATTACTCCCAATCAAAAAACTGTAGCCACTCTCATAACTGAGGAGTCTTTTTCCTCTGTAAGACTTACTGAACTCTTCACATACTCTTTAGGTCGTCTTGTTTCTTGATTCAATTAAGAACACAGAGTTGAAGGTAATAAAGGTACTAGCCCTATCTATTTAAGCTCTGTTGAGCAAGATGTGACAGGCATTAACATATAATATTGAACAGTTGAAATTTCTTAAGGTTTTTTGCTCTTAACCCCAACATAAACCAATAGCAGATGAGCCTTGTCAACAGTTTGCTAGTTGCTTAGTACACTCCAACGACCATGTTCTAGACTGCACCCTATATATCTGGTTGGCATTAAAGTGCATAATGAAGAACATATTTACATCCTGTATTTTTCCAATTTTAATCACTATATTACAGGATTAATGGGCTTGCAGTTCATTTCAGGAGCCAAATTGTTCTAATAAAATATGAACCATTTATCTACTGAGAGTTTGGAAAAAGTTTGTTTATTGTCAAATCTGAAAGAATGGTAACTAGAGCGTGTGTTACTTAATCTTGTTCATGCCCATAAGATTTTACATGCTAAAAGACTAAGCCGAGTAAATAAAATTCAGAAACATACAGGAAATCCCATTTTCTTATTTTTATTGAGCATTAGTAACAAGCTTGGCTCTGTACTGGAAATAGCCTGTTTTCCAGCTCACTTCAGCTACATCGAAGGTACTCAAGGCTTTATTATAATCTACATAAGACATAAAAACTACTGGGCAAATAAGCAACAGAAAACAGTCCTGCCAGAATAGCACTGGATAAGCAAAGTTTCTTCACAAACATATCTAATTGTCACAGCATTTCACCTGGCACTTGTAAACCAACGGTGGTGATATTCTCATTCCACCCAAGTCACCAGAAGATGTGCCATTCATTTCACAGAACCAAAATTCTCCCTATATCTTTGCCCTGAGGCATTTAGGGCAAACAGTTTAAGCAAATAGAAATGCACTGCTCTAAAGCTCAAGGATGAGATTTTGATCATTGTGTTGCTTTTTAGGAAGAAAGCTTCCAAAGAACATGTCAGATAAAGGCCCTAAAAGAGGAAAACACATTAATCTAAGGAATAGATCTTCCAGGTTATAAACATCTGAACAGAAAAATGTATGTAGCCAAATGTAAACAAAACTGGAACACCAGATACCATAACCGAATTAATTTTTAAGATGTGCAGTCCTCATTGCTGCAGCACTGCTACAAGTCTATGCCAGGAGCAAATGTGTAGTTCCATTTTCCAGAAAAAGAAATCTGGATCCAGGAGATGGGCTGAACATAATCACTGCCAAAAACATAATTCATAGAACTCTTTAAAAACTCAAATTACTAAATTTTAAAGTACAGTGATCCTCCGCATAGTCGCACTCCGTAATTTGCAGGATCCCATACTCGCTGTTGATTTTCCAGTGAGTTGCGGGACCTGGCGCATGCGCAGAACATACCATGACCCCAGTCGGCTTGGCCCTCGGCCCCGCCACTCGCACTGGCGAGCACAGCGGGCCCCATCCCCAGTCCCCCCCGCCGCTCGCAGGACCCGGGACTCACTGCTCGGCTGGCGCTCAGGGCCGTGGCTCGCTGCTCGGGGCCGGTCCCGCTGCGGCTCACTGATCGGCAATCGGGGCTGGCTCCACCACTCGTCCCCCGCTCCAGCACACTCGCCCGCATCGTCGGAGCACAGCCAGACAACTGAGACAAGCCCCGCTCTCCGGACAGTCCTCCAGACCTTATATGGGGAGAGGGCGCGGCTATGGGTGTGGCATGCTCGACTACATAGTGGGTTCGCTATCTTTGCGGATTTCACGACTCGCGTGAGGCGGACCAGACCCAACATATAATATTGAACCGTTGAAATTTCTTAAGGTTTTTTGCTCTTAACCCCAACATAAACCAATAGCAGATGAGCCTTGTCAACAGTTTGCTAGTTGTAGAAGAGCAGAATTAGTGCCCTTAAACACAGTGAAAGTACACTGGATTAAAAAATTAGAACTCTGAAAATATTAACGTATTTGAGTTACATAAAGATAAATGAAAAAGATAACCCAAACTGTTTCCACACTACACGAACCTACACTCAGCTGCAGAACACCACTTTAATACAACATCACTGTACTTTACATCCTGCATATACTCACCACATGCAAAACGTCCACCAAATTTGTCATCTTCCCTGTTGTCAACTCCAGGCATCAGAGTTTGAGACTTCAAACAAAGATGATGGACTAGACTTAGAAGTCTTCAAGCAGAACAGATGGAGCATATTCGCTTTTCAGATACATATAGCTTTATCTCCATATCTTGCAGGAATACCATTAAAAATGAAATTAAATGTAGTAGCTTCTGTATTTCAGGTCCACTCAGTTCTCAGCAGGCTTAGTCTCATCCTGAAAGAATGGATACTTACTGACCACAGGGGTTTTTTTAAATTCAAATGAGAACTCCCTTATAAAGACAAACAAAAATGTTTTGGATTTATCTCTGCACTATGTTTGCTTAGCATTCAGCACATTTCAGGCAGAAATTAAAATTAGTATTTGGCAAGGGACTGTTTTTTTATTGTTGTTGTTAATACTGCGGAAATGTAAATACATAGTCTTAAAAGCAGACAGGTCATATATTTCTAAAAAAACCAAAAAAGCCACTTTTCTCACATCCTATCACATCACATTTGCAATGCAAGTGACTGTAGAATTAAAAGAAAGATGGTGGAAGCTCTGAGGAGGCAAAGACAAACATGCTATATAGTTCTTTTAATATTCTTAATATAAGAAATATATATTTCCTAATTTTGAGAATGCTTTAAATTTTTGAAACTATGTTTCCATTTTCAGATAAGTTATATTTAATAAGGTGTTCAGCCTAGTAATTATGAGGGTCTCTTTGAAAGACTAATTTCACAGCCCATCTTGAGGTGTCTCAAGCCTCTTGTCACTTTCAGAATCTGATAATACCATTACTTCGTTTTAGAATGAAATAAAACGGGTTTGAGGGGTGGTTTATGAGTATATATATTGTTCTTACAACAATTAAGTCAGCCTACTGCAAATATCTACCTGCATATGAAAAGCACTATCCTTTGTATATGAAAGTTAATAAAATGTCAGGATAAAACCCTATTGAAATACTTTCAGACACATAAGTAGTAATGAAAAAAAGGCAGTAATGTCTGCACCCTGCAGGGCAGGGATGCAGAGTCATACAGGTTTTATCACCTCATTTCTAATAGGCATGAGAATGCAGAAGAATTCACATCAAATAGAGCCAGCACTTGCTAAAGATCATTGCCATGGATGCCATGCTCTACATGCTGCTGTGTGCTCAGTGAATAAACTTGGACGCAGAAAACTTATTTTATTTTTTGTTTGTTATCCTTCATAATAACCATATACATGCCTACAGATTAGCACTATAGGACCCCTTGGCCATGCAAACCACTGACATAATTTAAACTCCACTGTGATAAAACACTACTCAGAGGCATAGGAAGGAAAGACAGAATTGCAGTGCCTGCTTAAGCTGCTCAACATTTATTCAAAAACAACCATGAGAGCAAGAAACTCACACATGCAGAAATCTGTTATGGGGTGGTGAAGTAGAAAATCTGGTTTTATACATACTGACCAGCCCTACTGGTAAGAGAACCAGGCACCTTGGATTCAAATTTCATGCTCTCACCACTAAACCGTTATCCCTGCAGAGCATTTAGTAAAGGTGTAAAATGGAACATCAAGCAGCAAATCCAAAGCTCTAGGAGGTACATGAATACTATCAAGAGCACTCAACTAATCAGATTTCTTCATAGTTAAATATGTCAAAACAAAAGAGAATTTATTCCACACAGCAGAATATCATGGAGACCTCCACATGGTTACTACAAGGAGAGAAAAGACAGTGTTTCTGTTACAAAGTAAGAATGAATGACAAAATCAAGAAACAAATAAACATGATAATAAGCAGTGATGAAAAACAAGTCAACTCTGTGACTAAACGAAACAGTTAAAGCTTAGTCACAATTTCATAACTTAGCTGTCTAAGATGTAAATGCAAAAGAAGGTTAACTCTAAATAGTTCTGCCATTAAATCATTTCAATAAAAGTCTCTTGAGAGACATGACTATTCCTCCACAGGACTGCATTTCAGTGTGTGATTTTTCTCTACAAATCGCCAGACTTAACTTTGGATTGATGTATTTTTAAGAAAGATCAAATCCAGAATGGCACATGCTATGTTGAACCTCACAAAAGTCTAGAATTAATTACCAGCTTCTGTAGAAAAAGAAACTTTGCAATGAAAATTTTACATGGAAATTGATATAATAAATGCAAAAGCATTACTCTTTCCAGCAGCAGCCAGTAATGCTTTAAAGAAAGGTATTCAAAACATCTTGTTGGTAAAGGTAAATTCATTTGCACATTACGTATTCCAGTATTCCCAGTATTCCACAGTATTCCCAGTCTGTGACACTTATATAACCTAGAAGCAGGAGATTAATGAGTTTCTCAAAAAAACCCTATTATAATCTTAGTATGAAAGTTTATATATATTATTGCTATATAAAAGTACAGTAATCCCTCGCTACTTCACAGTTCATCATTCATGGCTTCAACACATTGCTTTTTTTACCCCCACACTTTACCAGCTTGTCCTAGATTAGAACAATACATTCCAAGGAAGATGGGAACCTTCCTGGAGTGGAAAGGAAAAAAACCTTGTAGTACGGACTTTACTATACCATTCGCATCCGAGCGGCTTTCAGTCAAAAAATGTACAAAAAGGAAGCAACAATTATTTACACATATAGATATATATATATATAAAGGAAAAAAAAAAAAAAANTAACAAGGAGAAAAGAAAACCAAAAAAAATTCAAGAAGACTCCACCCCCACCCCCAGGGAACAGCCATCAGGGGCCAAATGCTCATTAAGAGCCACTAGCTCTCCAGCCAAAAGACAAAAGGAGTCCTCAACCCACATCTTTCTTGAGGAATTCTGCCTTTTGATTAGTTGGTTTAACACCTCCCTTCTTAAGAGTTGATAACAGCATGGTGGTTATCAAAAAATCTAACCCATGACACAAGACTGGAAATTGGCTAATG
>WEKX01020569.1:0-12210 GCA_013390025.1 Pitta sordida | reverse complement strand
ATGGCCAGTGCTGGGAGCATGGCAATGTCAGGGGCTGGGAGCGTGGCGATGGCAGGGACTGGGACTGTGGCAAGGGCAGGGACTGGGACCGTGGGAATGGCCAGTGCTGGGAGCATGGCAATGGCCAGGGCTCAGACGCCAGACACGGGTCCTGCCTGGTGGGGTGGCTGAGGGTGGCACCGTGTGACGGGGGCAGTGCAGAGGGGTGGCACTGTTGGTTCCCAGCGGGGTGACATTGTGCTGAGGGCTGGGGTGGTGCTGCTGGGCCGGGCGCAGCTCCCTGTGCCCTGGGGTGGATTCGGGCCTGGGAGGGCAGAGGAATCTCATCCCATCCCCAGCCTGTTTGGGGCTGCACTGGGGAACCCAGCCCAGCCCTGGGGCCCTGCTGCTCAATGCCATCAGAGCAGCCATGTGCCACCCGGGCCTTGTCCAAACCATTGTCACAGCTGTGACCCTCGGGGCCCTGGGCAGGTGATGCCACGGGGAGGTTGGGGAAGGTCTGTTTCCCCCCTCAGTGGGTCTGTTTCCCCCCTCTCCCTGCAGTTCGGGGCCATCCGAGTGCGGTGCCTCTTCACCCCCTGCCACACCTCGGGCCACATGTGCTACTTCATGTGGGAAGACGATTCCCCGGATGCTCCAGCTCTCTTCTCAGGTATCCCACCCTGCCAACGTGCCCCCAGTGGGTCTCAGAGACACGGGGCACGTTCCCTGTGTGCTCCTGTCCCCTCACACTCGGTGCTCACAGCGTGTGGGGGCACCCCTGCTGCCCCCCATCCCTGGGCACGGGGCTGGGGTCCCCTCCATGACCCCACACCTTCCCCACAGGTGACACCCTGTTCGTGGGAGGCTGTGGGCAGTTCTTCGAGGGCACGGCGGAGCAGATGCACACCAACCTCACGCAAATCCTGGGGGCTTTGCCCAAGGACACGGTGAGTCCCCCACACAGCCCAGGCTCAGGAGGGGGCTCAGGGCTGGCACAGCTCAGGGGGCAGCGCCTGTCCTGGGGCTGGGATGGGTCAGACCCAGCCCTGGGAGCAAGTTTGACCCCAGGTTCTTCCCCTGGCCCTGCAGAAGGTGTTCTGTGGCCACGAATGCACCGTCCGAAACCTCAAATTTGCCCTGAAAGTGGAGCCAGAGAATGAAATCGTGAAGGAGAAACTCGCGTGGGCCAGAGTAAGTGGCTGCTGTGCCCTGGCTGGGGTGGGAGCCCAGGGGGTGTTGGATGCTGGTGGGATTTGGGATCTCTCTGCTCCCTTGGCAGCGGCGGGATGACGAGGACTTGCCCACGGTGCCCTCGACGCTGCAGGAGGAGTTTCTCTACAACCCCTTCCTGCGGGTCACGTAAGCACTGCTGCTGCCTGGGGGGGGTGAAGGGTCCTGCCACGGGGCTCTGCCCCCAAAATCCACTCCCCTTTTCCCTCCAGCATCAGCCCTTCACTAACTGGTGGGGAATCCAAGGCTGGAGGGAGGGCTGGGTGCCTGGGTGAGGGTCTCAGGCTGCCCAGCAGAGCCCAGTGCTGGGATGTGACTCCCCCTGGTCCATCCCAGCGGGGTGGGGGTCCCACCTTGGGCCCAGCAGAGCTGCTCTCCTTGCAGGGAGGAGCCTGTGCAGAGGTTCACGGGCAAGACGGACCCCGTGGAGGTGCTGAGGACGCTCCGCACCCAGAGGGACAACTTCAAGAAGCCCAAGGAACGGCCCAACCCCCCGGCCGTGCTTGCCTTCGACTGGGGGCTCTTCAGCCCCTTCCTCGGCAAGAAGTGACATCCCTGCCGTGCCAGGGCTCTCTCCTGCCTGTGCCCAGCTCGGGCTTACCCACTTGGGAACTGCTTTCTGTCTTTAACCTGCTCGTTTGAGGCTGCTCTGGTGCCGTGTCCTGCAGGAGCTCCCTGTGCAGCGGGAGCACGGGGATGCCTTGGCACAGCCCCAGCTGCTGCTGGCAGAGGGTCAGGAGGTGTTTGGGTGGGAACACTCACTCTGCCAACGTTGGGATCGGTGCAGGAGCTGCTGCTTGTTCCACAGGCCCCGTTCCTGCGGAAGGGAGCCATGGAGAAGTGGGGGATGCTCAGGGCTGGTGGTGCTGTGCCCACCCTGCTGTCCTGGCAGGCCTGGGGGCTGCACCCCAATCCCAGGGGATTGTCTGGAGAGTCCCTGGCCACCTCCCAGGCCAAGGATGGGCAGGGATGAGGCAGAGACTTGGATAGCCAAGGGAAGCTGGGAGGTGACTCCAGCCCTGCACTAACACAAACCCTCACCACAGAGGGGTTTGGGGTTCCCCCCCCTTTTTTCCCCTATTTTTCTAGTAGTTCAACACTGGATGCTCCCTGGCCATTGCCTTGTCTTCACCCCAGGGAGCAGCTGGGGCTCTCAGGGCTCCCCAGCCTCATTTGTGCCACATCAGGGCTCTGGTTTATGTTTTTTTGATGTCTGAGAAATGTGCAGTTGTTTATTGGCAGCTGGAAAGAGGCACGTTAGGGAAGTAGTTTGATTTTTTTGTGGAGAAAATGAGAATTTGATGGCAACTCCCAAGAGGAGCAGAGCTGATTTCAAGGCCTTTCATGTGTGGACTGTGAACTTTGTTGTTGCCACTGGAGTTTGGGTTGTGGCTGTTCCTTCTCTTGCTACAAACTGCATTGAGGTGTTTTTTTTTGTTTGTTTGTTTCAAGTTCTAGTTTAGGTTTCCTCTCCTCCATGGTGTTCTGGGTGTCCTCAGGGTGTTCTGGGTGGCTTCAGTGATCTGTGTGTTGGCAACCTGGCAGCTGGAGGAGAGACAAAACATGGAGCCCTGATTGTTTCATTTACAGCTAATTGAGCTTAATTTATTGTGCATTTCTGGCCTGATGTGCATGTGCTCAGCAGACACTGAGTGTGCTCTCAGTGCTCCCAGCACTCCAGGCTGGCTCTGGGAGCACTGGCACCTCTCCCTGTCCCTGGTATTTCAAGGTTTAGCCAAGCCCTGGGTGTTGTCAATCCCTGAAAGCATCAGGAGGGTGGGGAGGAGGGGAGGCAGTGGGAGATTCTTGCCTTAGAACACTGTGAGTTCACTGATGGATCAGCAACACCTAAAAAAATTTCAAGCTTTTAATTAAAAAACATTAAAACCACCATTCTCACTGTTGGTTTGAGTAAAGAGCAGAGGTGAGTCTGGATGCAGCTCCAGCTCTTTGTGTTTATCTGAGGAGCAAACCAACCTGGGAGCTTTGGTTTGCAGGTTTTATCCACCTCCTGCCCAGTCCTTGTTCCTTCCAGAGCAGGAACTGGAAAAGGGAGAAGGGCTGAAGTGATTCCAGAGTGGAGTCTGGACCTGCAGTGTCCCCTGCCCTCCATCCTCCCACCTCCAGGAAACCTGAGATTCAGCTTAAATACACAGCACAGAGTTCCCTGCACCAAATCAGGGGTTTTAGTTACCTCCTGAATTGTTCTGGTGAACTATCTGTGATGATCCAAACCCCCCCCCCCAAGCTCCTGTGGGTGAAGTGACACCTTGGGCTTTGTTGGGAAGAAAGTCGGCAAGAAATTCTTACTTGAAGCACTGCAAAAATAAGGTTTTTTTGAATGTAAGGACGTTATCCCTCAGGAAGTGAGTGTTTTGTCTGAATTGAAGGATATTATTCCCGCAGTAAGTGGTTGCTGAGGGTGGGACACCCCGGCACATCCCTGAGGGAGAGGAGAGGTGTGACTGCCCACAGTTGTTGTAATTAAAGGCAAAGAAATCACAAGGCTGATCTTCAACATTCATTCAAGTTCCATTCCAGCAGGAACGAAGCAGCCCCAGCTGCTGGAACCCCTTCCCAAGGGCACAGAACCTGCAGCTGCACCCCAAGGGCAGTGAAATGGAAAACCCCAAGGGCCTAATTAGACCATTTATAATTAAATGAGGATGTTCCAGCAGAGACAACCCCAACGGTGGGTGCTTGGACCATCCAGCAAGGCCTGCAGGAGGAATTCTGTGGTGGAGAGGCCGAATCCTGCCAGGGCACCTTCAATTCATCACCTCTGGCAGGAGGAGGGTGGCACAGGGAGGGCAGGTTCAGCCCTCGGAGACTGTGCAGAGGCTGGGAGGCGTTTCTGCTTTTATTTCAGTCATTCCAAAGCTGAAGGAATTCACATTCCCACCTCCTCCTTTCCAGAGGCAGCGATTGCACACAACTCCAGCTGTTCACTAGAACTGGGTTCAAAAGGCACTGAGGATCTGTCTCTGGGCCGGCACCTTCACCACTTGATGTTGAAGGCAGTGTTTGCTTTCTCCAGGGGGTGATATTCCGTGTGCAGCATTCCCCGGGCCTTCTCTGAGTCCGGGCCTCCCAGCCAGTGCTGGTACAGCTCAGCCACAGCCTGGTTCTCCTCTGGGATCTCAGCGTTTGGAGACTCATACAACCTTTGCACCTGCAGCAGCCCCTCCTTGGAGTCCCCCTCCAGTTTGATCTGCCCCCCTCCGTTCAAACAACCTGCAGGAAAGGACAGGGAGAAGGAATTTGAGCAGGAAAAAAACCAAAACCGCACCAAAAACTGCAGTTCATTCAGTCTGCACCTGCAAGCAGAGAAGTGAAACCAGCCCTGGACATGAGGGTTCCTCCCAGTTATCTCCCAGCTGCAGAGGAGGGAGATGCTGGGCTGGGAATGTGCCAGTTGCTTTATCTCCTGCTGCCAGAGCACAAGGCAGGGGGGGGGATCCAGCCCTGGGATGTGCCCTGGGAGCTGAGGGTGCCCAGAGTCTGGTGCTGGAGCTGCACAGACCCTGGGGAGGGAAACAGGGGCTCCAAGTGCCAAAAATGCCCCCTCAGCATCTCCTCGGGCTGGGATGGAGCTGCCCCGGCTGACAACATTCCAGGAGAGAGGAGGAGGAAACAAAGTGGAAAATGAAATAAAACAGGTGGGAAGAGACTTTCCCCACCAGTCACAGCAGAGTTTTCTGTAAGTGTAACAGTCAGGTTTGTGCCATTTTAGAGGAAAAATCCCTTCAGGTACCAAAGAGCTCAGAAAATCAGGAGGATTTCCCAGGAAAGCACTAATTATGCAAATTCTGTGTGACGGGATTTAGCCACAATTACTGAAACGCTGAGGCATTACCAGGTGAGAGCTGTGAAATGGTGCTGGGACTGTCACACCCCCAGAGCTCAGGAGGGGAGAAACCGCCTGTTTTTCTGGTGGTATTTCAGTTCAGTTTGCTCACCTGAAGGACAGGCCATGACCTCCACGTAGTGATAGGGCGACTTCCCTCGTTTGAGCTTCTGCACCAAGTTCTGGATGTTCCTGAATCCATAGGCCAGAGCAAACTGGAGCAGCACTGTCCCATCCCTCTCCAGAGTCACCTCCTGGAAGTCCTTGTTCCTGAGGAGCAGCAGCAGAGGAAATGTCTTACCCAAATTAATTTCTATTTTAAACTTCAAAGTGCCCTCAGCTAAACCCCCAAGTTCTTGGTGAATCTCATTTAAGAGCTGTCCCAGATCTTTGCCTTCCAAACGAAACGAGGAGAAAAGACTTCCAGATCCTTCTCCAGGCTTGTCTGAGGACCTGCCACCCGAGCAGAGTTTGGTGCCTGGGCTGAATAAATCCTGAAAAGCTCAGGAACTGGGACCTTTCACTGTGACAGACCCTCTGAGTTGCTCCAGACAATGTTCATGAAGCCATGGAGGGAATTTTTAACTTGTGATAGCCACAAATTCCCCCCCAAAACCCCCAAACCCCCAGTGCTTTCTGTAGGATTTTCAGCTTCTTACTTGAGAGGTTTGTAGTGGATGGTGTCCACTTGAATCCCAAAGAGCTCCTTGGCTGCGTGTCTGTAAATGTGCTCCAGGTACCCCCCCGAGCCCCCTCCAGGGTGGGTGCTGAGCTCCTCTGCTGCCCCACGGCCCAGCCTGCAAAGGGACACAGCAGCAGCTTGAGGGGATCTCTGGGAAAACAAACAGCCAACACAAACACAAAGGGCCAGGGGGACTTAATGACAACAGGAGCAGCTCCCTCAGAGCTCCAGCTTCTTTCCTTTCTCTGGGAACTGAGTATTTATAGCTCCAGAACCAAGGACGTTTAACCTTGTGCTGCCCATCAGGAACAGTTGCACGGGCCACAGGTTGGGGCTGTTCCACCCCTGGGAGTGTCCAAGGCCAGGCTGGAGCACCCTGGGACAGTGGGAGGTGTCTCTGCCCATGGCAGGGGGTGGAACTGGATGAGCTTTAAGGTCCCTTCCAACCCAAACCACTGGAAATGGTTTCCCATGGAAGTTCATAGTCTGTGCATCACTTCAACTCCCAGCTGTGGAAATTCCAGGTAAATAATGGATGAAAGGGAACAGGACTGAGATGAGGGTGGGCTCTTACACGGCATCCAGGGGAGTAGGACACATGTCTGCTAGAGACACTCCTTCTTGTTCCAGCAGATTTAGCACTTCTCCTAAACCAGAACCAGACAGAAACAGTTCTTATTTTGGGGATAAAGGAAAACAAACAGATCAGCACCTAAGGCTGCTGGGCATGATTTGCCTTAATTAAGTGTAATTATATATCAATATCCATTCCCTACCACTTCTATTTGAGACACAGGGTTATTAAAAGTAGGAATCACTTTGCTCCAAGAATTAGCTGGAGTCAGGAATGTTCCAGAAGCAGCTGAGGGCCTGTGGCTCTTACCTGTGGTGATCACACAGTCCACGTCCCGGCTCTGGTGCTGCTGGTTGAAGAAGTCTGGCCTGGAGGCCTCGAGCTTTTTGTCATAGCAGGGCATCACTGTGACGTGGTAAATCTGCTCAGGCCTCAAGTGCTGCAAGGAGGACAAAGCTGGGCAGTTGGAGCAGCCAAAACCCCACCTGTCCTCAGGGAGATGTTTTCCAGGTGTAAATGGAACTAATGCCACCATGCCCCTGGAAATAATCACCACTGTTACTAAATACTTAAACATAAGTGTGTATTTATATGTACACTTAATGACTTCTCTCCTAGAAGCCAATTTCAGTTCGTAGCCAGGGTCAGCAGTGTGGTTCTTCCAGTGCCACCCCCTGCCATGGGCAGGGACACCTTCCACTGTCCCAGGTTGCTCCAACCTGACCTTGGACACTCCCAGGGATCCAGGGGCAGCCACAGTTTCTCTGGGCACCCTGTGCCAGGGCCTCCCCACCCTCCCAGGGAAGGATTTCTCCCCAACATCCATCTCACCCTGCCCTGTGGCAGTGGGAAGCCATTCCCCCTCATCCTGTCACTGTGTCCACCTTTCCTGTCAGCTCCCCTCAGGACTGGGAGTTTCTCGCCATCCCAGTGCAGATGATCCAAAGTCAGGCACTGAAGTGAATCCCTGATGAAGCACTCAGGGAATATGTTTCTTAAAACTCAGCCCCTGATCTAAAACATGATCTAGAGTCAGACAAAAACCTCGGGATCATCCAAGAAATAAACACAGGAGGGAACAAGTCATTGACTCCAGGCCATTGCTTCAGTCCCTGGTGCCAAATACTCTCAGGAGCTGCCAATTTCTGTAACAAATACGCAATGTCAGCACCTCCTTCATGCAAGTGTTAAACCACTGCTCGTTAGAGGACAATTAATCACAGAACCAAGAAGGGCTTAAGTTCCTTACAGGACAAACCGTGGGCTATTTGTATAACTCCAGTCTGTGAATATCAAATTCCCACTTGGAAAGATTCCAGAGGTTACGGGCTGAGGACAGAACTGAGCCTGACTGAAACAGAACATCCAGTTGGGAAGGAGGGAGTTGTTTCCAGACAAGACATGATCTGCACGTCAGCACTGACTGGAGCCTTGGCTCGGGATCATTTATTTGAAGTTAAATTCCTCAGCTTTAAACAACACAAAAATCCCAGGCACAGACAGGCTGGGAGCACAAAGACACAGAGGAATAAGTTTGCTCTGATCTCCCCAAATAACGTGCAGAGGTTTTAAGCAGCCCCTGCAGCACAGGCTCAGGGTTGTGCCTTAGTTAGGAATTTCTTCTTGGATAAAACAGGAGGGAGGAAGATTCTGCTTTCTTACCTTCTACAAGGTAATTTTTACCTTTAATCAGGTTAAAAAAATGGTTACAAGTGTTCAATTTGAGTAGTTTTCCTTTAGGAATAGCATTTTGAGACCCTTACCTGCTGTTCTGCAAAGTAGCCCTTGACCAGGGAGCCCATGACCTGCTGGGGGGACTTGGTGGTGCTGATGTGGGGGATGATGAAGCTGCCGTGGGTTTTCTCTGCGTAGCAGATCCACCCTGGAGAGAAGGGAATCAGCAAATTAAATTGAAAAATAACCAGCAGCCCTTTGCTCTGCCCACCCTCCCCTCAACCCCAGCTTTAGCAGCCATTCATAACCATTTTCAGCACAAGGAAGTGGGACAGCAAATTCACCCTCAGGCAGCTGTTACCAGCGCTGCCGTTCACACCAACGTCTCTTGGTGCTGGGAGGAGAACAGCCCCGCAGTAAATACATTAATTGAAAGCTTTCTGCCCACTCTGGGGGTTTGAACTGCAGCCCCAGCTCAGCCCTTACCCGGGCAGGCAGAGGCCAGCATTGGCAGGGCCTGTTTGTCCTCGGCGCGGCGGCGAAAGCGTTTCACAAACTCCCCCTGACTCTCCAACAGGCTGAAGTTTCTGGAGAAAGTTGTGTCAAAAACATAGTGCACACCTAGGCAGGACAGCATCTGTGTTAACATTCACAGGAGAGATCCAGCAAACTGCAACAAAGTGCCTCCAGTAAAAGCAGATCCAAACCTGTTTCCAGGTCCCAACCCCTGCAGTCGAGGGGCACGATGGCTGCAAGGCTTGAGTTCAAAGTTCCTTCATAGAATTCCAAAGGGTTTGGGTTGGAAGGGAGCTTAAAGCTCATCCCACCCCCTGCCATGGGCAGGGACACCTCCCACTGTCCCAGGCTGCTCCAACCTGGCCTGGGACACTCCCAGGGATGTTCACCCACAGCTTCTCTGGGCACCCTGTGCCAGGGCCTGCCCACCCTCCCAGCCAGGAATTCCTTCCCAACATCCCATCTAACCCTGCCCTCTAACAGTTTAAATCCATCCCCCATTGTCCTGTCCCCCATTAAAATCCCCTCTCCCTCCTGTTTAAAGCCTTCCTTCCATCGCTCCAGGTGTGTGACGTGAGCAGAGCTGGGGACAGTCTGGAGTCACCGGAGGGGCAGTGCCACTCCCCAACCCAACCCCACACTTGCCTAAACTCTTGAGGAACGTGCTCAACCTCTTGGCTGTTTCCAGAACCCCCAGTTTGCACCTTGCAGCCAGTGAAGCTCTGGACTGAGGGGACACAGAAACCACCACCAATTTCTGTTCCTCGGGAGCAGCAGCCTTGGACCAAAGCAAAGAGAAGCACCATCAGCCATGGCACAACCCAACTCCGGCACTGGGGCACCAGGGAGGATCTCCCAGCCCAACCCTGAGGTCAGCATCCCTTGCCAAGTGGCATTTTTAGGCAGTTTCTCCCCATTCCTGCAGGGTTGGGCCCCACCTTGTTGAGAGCCAGCACTCTGAGGAACTCCTCGTGGCTCTGCTGCCTGATGAGGACACTCTCTGCTGAGGTGATGCAGCCGCTGCAGGCCAGGCAGTCATCCAGGCTGATTTTAGCCTTTTCCAGCTTTTGTGCTCCTCCATCCTGGGAAGAGACAGGTCAGAGACAGGTCTGAGCCCAGCAAGGAATGAAAGAACAGCTTTTTCCACCTTTACCACCAAGAGGAACCAAGATGTTGCTCTTTTCTTGCTCTACGAAAAAAAGAGGATTTATTTTTTTAGGAAGGCACCTGAAGTTTTGCTGCTTTGAATTTGGCACAGGGATGGAAAAATCCTCAGGAATTTCATCCCAGAAACATTTTTCACAATATCTGACCTGAACACGTTGGTTTTCCCCTGAGATTCTCCTCTCATTATCCTTCCTTAATAAAGTCAGGAACAGCCAGAGCAATTAGGGGCTCTCAAAGCTATAAAATAAGAAACCAGACCCCTCTGGAAGTGCTGGATCCTCCTTTGGTGGGTTTGTTTTTAAAGTCAAAAGGTCATTATCTGCCTAAAGTTAAAAGTGCCACTCCTGGCTGAATTCCCAGCCTGGTTAACTCAGCAATGCCAACATTTTCTGTGGAAACAGAGGAATCTGCCTGAAAATTCAGAAGCAGGAGCCTTATGAATTCAAGAAATAAATTTGAAATGTTATTTAAAAAAAAAACCAGAGCCAAACTCAGTAAAAATATCTGATTGAACCTCTTTGTGGGAGAGCACAAAAGACACGGGCACAAATAACCTGGAATTAGTGATCCTGAAGGATTGAGGGCAAGACAAACTTCTGAGTGATCTGCTGAGAATCCTCGTTAACAATGTCAGTAAAAAAAAAAACAGGCACAAAATTGGAATCACTGCTTATAAATTAAAATTAAAAATTATAAATTAAAATCCCAATAAAATCAGTTTATGGATTAAGATGCTTATAAAAAAATCTAATACATTTAATAAATTATACTGAAAATTGTCACTGCTTCAGAGCAACATTTCAGAGCATAAAACTGGCACAAAAATCCTTATAAATTACAAATACTTTGGAAGAGACAAGCATGCTGCAGGCTTTTCTGCCCCCCTGGTTCCCTCTGAGGCATTAAATGGATGTGGAGTGTTCAAACAATTCAAACACCCTCCTGATTTCTGGTGTTTTACTCAAGAACACGAAATGCCCACGTACCTGATTGATCTGGAAATAGCTCCCGTCTGCTTCAATCCTGATCTTTGCAGCTGCTTTTCCAGCCTTTTTTTCCACTTGGACAGGTTTGATGCATTCCTGGAAGAGCAATAAAACCCCCCCCAGAGTGAGGAGCTGAGCCACGAGGTTGGTCGAAATCAAACCAGCTCTGGGCGGCTCCCACTCCTCTCCCTTAAAAACCTGCTGCTTTTCCTGCGAGCAAAACAGCGAGGCAAAGGCTTCTCACCCCTTTTTTACAGAAAGAGCACTTTTCCAGCATCATCCCGAAGGCACAGGGTGACTCTGCTGCCCTCGCCGTGCAGAGCTGTGACAGCAGAGCGCGGCCAGCCCAGCTCCCCCCTCTGGCACGGCCGGAGGAGTGGTCAGAGCACAGACCCTGAGCTGCCTCCCGTCCTCCTGGAGCTCCAGCCTGGAATCCCGGGGCTCTTTGTGCACTTTGGGTTGTTGAGGCACCGCCTGATTCCTGATTCCTGCTCCTGCTGCCTTCCCCCATCCCTGCTCTGCCTCCAGACCCCCCCAGAATTAAATCCAGTTTGCCGTGAATCCACCTGCCAATTAATGCACCTCCCCATCAACCCACCTGCCACAGGATCACAGAATTAACAAGGTTGGGAAAGACCTTTGAGATCATCAAGTCCAGCCTGTTCCCTCTCACCATCCCATCATCTAAACCATGGCACTGAGCACCTCATCGAGCTCTTAAACATCCCCAGGGACGGTGATCCCACCCCCTCCCTGGGCATCTAATTAATCCACCTTCCAATTAATGCACCTCCCCATCAATCCCCTTCTCTGTCCATCCACCTTCCCCACGTTTTGCAGGACTCGGAGCCTCTCAGGATGAAGCCATCGGGGCTCCTCAGTGACCTCTCCTCGAAACACAAACCCAGGACAGAGGATTTACCTGCAGGATTCCCCTGGAACCCCAAGGACCGCACGGGACACGAGCAGGATTTGCTCTCCCCCCTTCACAGGTTATTCCGAGTTGGAAGCGACCCACAGGATGATCCAGCCCAGCTCCCCACCCACCTCACCTCAGGCTGCTTTTGCCCTTGTCCTTGTCCCCAAACACACACCTCGCATTCCAGGAGGAATATTTTGCGCTCCAGGATTTACAGTTTTGCCTTTTTTCCAGCGCCCGGAGCCCCTGGGAGGTTGGACTCGATGATCCTGTGGGTCCCTTCCAGCTCAGAATAACCTGCGAAAGGAGCCGCTCCTTCCCCTGCCAGGAGCGGGTGACAGGGAACCTCAGCCCTGACACTGTCGGGAAGGACATGAATTAAATTCTGAATGGCTCGGCCGCCGAGCCCAGAATCCCTCCCTCTGTCCCCTGCGGAGGGACTGCACTGGGAACAATCATTTTTCTCCCCTTCTGCCGTTTCCCTCAGGGCAGCGCGGGGTCCCTGAGGGGACAGGAGGTGACGGTCACCTCCACCCGCCTCCTCCAGGGCCGCCTTCGCGCCCTCCCCGGCGGCCACCCCGCGGGTCCCGGGGCAGGGCCAGGCAGCCGCGATGCCGGTGGCCCCACTCCCGG
>WEKX01020567.1:14852-27015 GCA_013390025.1 Pitta sordida | reverse complement strand
CACACTGCTGAGTCATGTTGAGTTTCCCTCTTACAGATCCTTCAAAGAAACAGTAGGCTAATTTTTTACAAACTCTAGAAATGCTAATTTGTTTTTCCTTAATTAAAAATAAGTATTTTTCAATACTGGTTATGAGACAACAATTTGCTCGGGTTTCTCTTTGCAATTTTTAGGTACACAAAGAAAAGTGAATTGTTTCCAACCTGTGCAAACAGGAAAAATATTTTTCCTGACATACTGTTAAAGTTTCCAGTTAAGTGGAATAAGACCTAAAAAGTACAAGCAGAACAAAGTTTTGTGGAAGTAAAATTGTAAAATCAGTTCTGTCACAGAGATCTTTTCAAAAACATATACATGACAAATATGATACCACTGATACAACTAACTACTGAGAACTTTTGCCCCTGAGAACATTGAAGTGGTTGTTTAAAGAGTTTCAGCTCCTTGGAAAATATGTATAAGAATTATATGACTGGAAAGCTTTTCATACAAAATAGATACTCCTTACTTACATGTAATATTTGGAGAAGTATTTCAGTTTAGAACTGAGAGATATTTCCAGAGGTTAAGAAGGTAAGTTTCTTTTAGAAGACCAAGAAAATTAACACATGCCTACAGAAAAAAAAAAGTGCTGCTGATAAACACAATTGGCTACAGGCAGAGTTAATTGTACATCCTCTCCAATTCAAAGATTAACATTTTTGACCCAAAGGTTACTCAAAAGACATAGAAGAGAGATTATATACAAAAACTGCCCCTTCAGAATTTTTCTCACACAGGCATTCAAAGATAGGAATAATTTTATTGGATGAGGCTTCTGTCTCATGTTCTACAGAAAAAGGAAAAGAAATGACTTCATGCACTGGATAGTAAACCTGCAGTGTGTTGGAATATTCGGCTTATTCATCAAGAGGGAGTGTAAATCTTATTCAGCACGACAGCTCCTGCGTGGTTTAATTGCACTCTACACATTTAATGTCCAAGTCACTTTCCCCCTCCATTACTAAGGAAGAAATCACTCTTACAAGTCTAGCATAACTTTGCACTGGGGACCTCCAAGCAGGTAATCACATACCAAAACAAAAATTTGAATTATTTTTATGTGAACCATAAAAAATTCTGTTAAATCTGTATTGCATTATTGTCAGCCATGGCCACAGGTGAAACATGTGGATGGCTACCTGATCACGACAAAATGCACTTTCCATCTGAATGATTTCATATTTCCCCAATTCTCCATTCTGTTGTGATTTTGTACTGTACTGGGCTGCCAAGAGATTGTTATTAGAAATTTTGCAATCATTTGCTGGCAATTTTGGAATTTACAATTTACCTGGATCCTTTGCGTGGTATTTAGGATTACAGTTTTGGAAAAAGGTCAGTTATTAAAAATACTCAAAAATTTTATTGTTTAATTTTTTCCTCCATTTATTTGGGTTTTTTTGTTTGTTTGTTTATTATTACTTAGGAAAGTCCCTCACAATACACAGCTGAAACCCACAAAGCCCCCCAAAAAGAAGGCACACAATATACCCCCCGTGTCCAGTTACAGGCTCAGACCATGCTTGCAACAAGCACCTGGACACTGTTGCCACCATTATACCCAGATAATTTCAAGTCTGTTATTTGTGGTGTGCCACAGAGGCTGAAGATCCAGTTACAATTTAGAGTTAAGTAAATGCATTCCCAAGGATTAGAATTTGATTTGCATGTATTTACTTTGGGCTAAAGTTTGCTTTGCGTTCTCGTGTATGATTGGCAAGGTCAGTGCCAGGAATCTGCTACAGAGGTAAGTCATTATCTGTTTTAGGGCAACTGCCATGCTAATGGCCACCTTGAATCATCCTCATAAATTAATCATGTTTAAAGAAAATCACATGGTGAACATTATGGGGTACTAGAAAACACAATGATGTTACATGTGATAGAGACAATGCCAATTTTTAATTACTCAATTAGATATTTCTGGAGAATGTGGGTCTTAAAAAAACCCCACGAATTCATTTCTTCGCTGACCATTTTTTTAACCGAGTCAATACTGAGATTCAATGTCTTCAGCGGGACAGAAAAATGATATCTGGGCATGAAATAGGAAGACAAGTTTGCTTACTATGATTGAATTGCTAAGGACAGAGAAACAGAATAAAAAGAAGATAGGTAAGATCAGCCACTGGGTGTATTCTCTCAAGGATCATCTGACAAGAGAGACAGAAGATGTAAAACCAAATAAGTACAGTTGAATAAAAGAACTCAAAGTGTTGGGAACTGCAGTAGGAGCTCTGCAGCCCAAGGAATTGAAAGAGATGGAGTGAGATCTTGGGTATGGTTGCGGAAAGAGGTGAGTAACTTCTGTGGAGCTGGCCTGGGCGTGTGCTGTGGTTTTCCCTTGTACACTAGAGTTATATAGTATCTTATATCACTAGGCAAATATGAACAGACCAGTTCTGAAAATGTCTGGTATTTGTCACTGAAAACACACAACCCTGTCAATGGTCTGACTTCTAAGCTTGGTAAGCCTCCAGGAGAATGCTTATAACTTCTTGGAACCATTTGAAAGAAATATGGGGAGAAATCAAGGTGTGGAAGCAAGGGATAGTCTTGTTGCTCCAGACTGTGCCACTGTAAAAATGTAGCGTGAGTAGTATTAGCAACAGCATAGTATTTCATAATACCCCTCTTGGTGAGCACATAACCCTTGAAGGCATTGCATGGCTCATGGAGCTATGATGATGCAGTGACCTCTAGTAGGAAAGATATCTCATTTTACATTATATACACACAGAATCACAGAATATTATGAGTTGGAAGGGACCCACAAGGATCATCTAGTCCAACTCACCACCTAACACCCGTACAGAGACCGAGGGCACATCCCAGAGCGTAACACCAGTATCTAATTTTCTGAAGAAACGGTACAGTTTGTTGTAAGAGTTTAAATTATATAGGATTTTGGAAACTGACTGCTAAAGCTGTCTAGTGATGAAAACAGACCTGTTAATAAGTTTTTATGTGAACAATATGTAGGACAGTGCTGGTCACCTTTAAATTTCTTATTGCACAGTTGGAGGCTTATTGTTTATGACAGGTGATGAAACTAGACAGATCTAATTTGGTTGTATGTTATATTCTGGCATTTGTTTCATATTGCTTTTTAAAAGTTTAATTTTTTTCTACACAAATACAAGATTTCATTTTTTGGCAGAAGCCAGAAGAAACTTTCACAGCCAACATATTGGAGTTTAAAGTTATGTAAAAGATAGCTCTGGAGGCTTCAGGGAGTACAGCAGAGATCACGCAGAATTGTAAATTATATACTTTACACAAATAGCTTGGGACTACCTGATAATTAATAACTACTGTATTTAAGTAGATGGGAACTCAGTTTCATTTATTATTAATTATAGCTTTGTTTAGCATATGTTCTCCATGGTAATTGCCTGTTTATCGTGTCTGTATATGATGTTAGCAGATAGCTTGGATGAACAAAATGATTAGTAGGAGTCTAAATTGTTTGCAAGGGTTCTTCTTATTCTTGCATGTAATAGGAAATAAAAAGCTGTAAAGCACATAAGAAAAGACAAGATGCAAATTTCATGCACTGAATTGTCTGCTAGAGGAGTAAGGTCAGGTTTTGTGAGCAAGTAAGAGTGAAAGGTAGATTTAAAAAACCCACAAAAACCAACAATACAACAACCCATGAACTACCCAATGATCAGTAGAGAGTTACTGTGATTAGACGGGAGAGGCAATACTGGATATCTATAATGCAGTCCTAAAAGTGACTTACGGCCACATCTATAAACTCAAAAGGAAATCTCAAGGAGGACAAACAAAAGAAAGCACACTCGTTAGCAATTATTTTCTGTTTTGCCCTCTCTGGAAATGACTGCATTTGTACTCACAGGTAAACTGGTTTACTTCCACAGTGGCAATAATAAAAATGGTTGTATGAGTAAACAGAGGGAATACATTAACACTGTATTACAACTAATCTGGAGAAGTAAGAATTTTTATAATCAGCTATCAAACATCCACTACTGCAGGCTTAAAACACTCATAAAAGTCTGCAAGAGGGTTCGGATAATGATAAGTCAGCTTTGGATCAGGTCTGCTTTTTTCTGCACAAAACTTCCTCAAAAACTGCACAAAAAATTCCTCTCATTGTCCAATCTTTATTACCTTAAGGACTTACTTTTTCTGTGAGTAGGGATGCAGGAGAAACAGTAAAACCAAATTGTTTACATAGTCAAATAATAACCTATACTTAGTTCAAAACAGAAATAAAGAACAGATTTACCAGACACTGTAAGACCTTATATATGCAAAGGCAGAAATGTTGCTAAATAAGAAAAATATTACTTTCCCCTGGGACTATTATAACACATGATATAGTGGTGATTGAGCTGAAAAATTTGATTTGTGCACAACCAGCAAATGAACCTCAATCTGCACCACTAAGCAGTAAAAGAAGGGAGCTTTCTGTATTTATTATCCAGACTATTGTCCAGTCACTTTCTTTAACATGCCTTAAGGGTGATTTTTTTTCTTTATGTTCGTTTTTCCTTTTCTGTGTTAATAATGGCATTGCACTTGCTTTTGAACATTTTTGTCAGCACCAGCTATTTATCTTGATCTTGATTCTGCAAAGAGTTTAGACAACATGTACTCAAATTTGGCTTGAGGGTTTGGGGGGCAGGGTGAATTCTTGTAAACTTAAACTACAAGACTAAATGCTTTAATTGAATTAGTGCTCTGACAACCTGGTCCACAAATGGGTACCTAATTGCTACTTTCATCACTGTATGTAGGCCCCACAAAGGATCTTAGAAACCTTCTCTTAGCAGCTACCTAAATCTGTGATGTCATTTTTTTAATAGTCACTGGTGCATAATATTTAAAGTTTTGTGATGCTTGTTGACTTGAGGATGTTGGCTTTGCAGCACCAACTATTCCCTTCAGGAAGAGTCATCCTGTTTTGTGACAGGTACTGCTGGCTTTGAAAGGGGACAGCTTTTATGTCCATAAGATTAGGATGAAGGCAAAATCTTTTCCTGGATCTTCTTCTGAGAAGTATTTTGTATCTTTAATTTGCTTCTGTAACAAAATCAAATCCCAAACCAGAATTAAAACTACTGTAATGGACTGGGTTTGGATTTGGAAACATCCAGCTCAGAGCCAGTTCAATAGGATATGTAGCTGGTATTTCTTATTTGATTGATGATAAAATAAAGATGTCTAGGTCTGTAGTTACAGACACAAAGGTAAGACCGAGCAGACACACAGCATAAACTAAGATAAAACCTTTACTGTTGGTTGAATGAGGCTGGGTGCAACTTGTGCTCTCAGCATAACACCATGACTGGTCACAGTCATCTGAGTACCACAGAGCTGAACACCATCAATTTAAACTGAAATACACACTAGCAGGAACACATGGAAAGACTTCCAAATTTGCCTTTGCATCCTCTCTGTAATCTCGCAATCTCTTTTGTTGAGCTTTCTACAGATTTGCCATCAGAGCACTGGAATTAATGTGAAGTGCATCATTGTGATTTGACTATCCCTCCTTTGCAGTTCTACTGGCAGGTACACCTTGTCTATTTCAGAAGTTTTCATGTGCCTGAATTTAGGGACTGGATGGCTATAACTGTAAAAGAGCTTGAAGTCACAGAGTAGTCTTGAATGTCTCTGAGACTACAAAGACAACTTGATTTTCAGCCACAGTTCAGTAGTGGCAGGAAAAAAAGAAAGCAGCAGGTATGGAGGTGATGTAGATACCTGAAGGCATTCAGTCAGTGTAATTAATCTTCTGGCTAACATAAAGTACATGTACATCTCCTTGAGTGTCCATCGTGTTTCCATTTAGCAACTCCACACATAATATGCTTTGTGTAGACTTTACAATATTTTTATTTTCTCAGCTGTTCAGGCTTTTGGTCACACTTCTTTCACATTTTCCTCTTATCTGCCCACCCTTGGAAACTTCTATTCACAGGTTATTCACAGGTTCACAGGTTATTCTGAGCTGGAAGGGACCCACAAGGATCAAATCCAACTCCCAAGCGAATGCCCGCCCCGGGATCAAACCCACAAGCGTGGAACCATGGGCACCACGCTCCATCCATCCAAGCCTCATTTTAGTGGAATCTAGAAAGAATATGATTCTGTGTAGGTGGGACAAGCCTAGTATAACTTTTTTTAGTGTATTCCATCTATTTGAGGCATGGCTATTTCCTATATCACTTTATTTTTTTCCCCTGTGAACTTTAAGGAAGAAAAGTGACACTTATCCAATACAAGTCCAGGTGCTTTATGCTTTGTCTGAGCAGAAAATCATTGAAGATGTCACATTTACTGTACAAATTCTTCACAAAGCATGTATATAACTGGTGTCTCAGTAATCCTTGACACCTAATGAGCTATCTGACATGTTTTAAATCTATTCAGTATAAGAGCTGTCTTCCAAAAATGACTATGGAATAAGGTACTGGTAGAAGTGGGGGTGAGGGACAGTTGATATGTTCATGGAACAGTGGGAAGGGTGAGGTGTCCCAGCACTGGGTTTGAGTCACAGTGGAGAAAGCCAGTGAAACTTCTCATACCTCCTTTGCATGACCACTGCCCTCCACTAGTCCCTTGTCGTTCAGGGGCAGAGCCAGTTGAAGAGGTTATAACTATCTGGGTTAGGCAGCTCAAAGGTTCACATACTGATGAAGTTTAAGCTGTGCAGAGGACATGAAGGAATTGTGGCTGTTTGGCAAAAGCTGCTAAATTTCTGTATTGTGGTCATGTCTGTAATTCCTAGCTAGAGATAGCTTTGAGGCACTGACTGAAAGATATACATTGACTACTGATACAATTTTTCTCTATATAAGTTCTTGAAAAGATGTAAGGGAAAGCCAGCAGAAGCATGGAAGTAAACTCTTCAGCTAGACCCAAGAATTTCTAATTCAAACAACCTGCAGGAAAAGGTTAAATTCTTCAAACTGCTTAACTTTTACAGTAATTTCTGTCCTGGTATTTATATTATACAGTGAGACCCTGGGTTTCGTGAGTCCATGAGTCTGACTTGGTGCCGCAAGGGCTGCCATTTGCAAAATAGTGAACTCGTGAGTATGCAATTAAATCCTGTCTGTCTCCCTGCCCCCCTCAGATCCAGAGCTATAGAGGGAATTCCCATGACCACCCTGTGCTCTGAGCCACTTCAGAAAAGTGAAAGAAAAGGCCTTTTGCCCCTGACTGCAGGGGAGGTTTAGACTGAATGTTAGGAAGAGTTGTTTCACAGAGAGAGTGATTGCTCATTGGAATGGTCTGCCCAGAGAGGTGGTGGAGTCACCATCCCTGCAGTTGTTTAAGAGAAGACTCAGTGAGGAACTTAGTGACATGGTCTAGATGGTGGGGTGTTGGGCTGGATGATCCTGTGGGTCCCTTCTGGCTCGGAGTGGCCTGTGAGCCTGTGAGGGAACTAGGTTTATGTCCACAGCTCTGGGGTGTGAGTTCGATCCCTGTATGGACATTAGCCTGGGTGTTGGACTAGATGATCCCTGTGGGTCCCTTCCAACTCGTAATATTCTGTGATTGGCACTATCACAGGGTTTGAATGAAGATCCAAATTATAAGGACCAATAGAATTGACTCTAAATTAATACAGAAAATAATTCTGATAAACTTGAAAATTTTGGAGATCTTGAAATATGCAAATGTCAGTCCTTAATATTCTCATGTTACACTGCTATTTTTTACTTCTTTATTCCTTTTTGTTATTCATAGGGAAAGTGGAACTGTATAACCATACATGGGGCTGATTTTACTGCCTTTTAAAAAATCTTTAAAGGTAATTTAAAATAAAAAAGACATGAAGTATAAAAATGTAAATGTTTCAAGCAACATTAAAAAAAGCTTTTTCCAGAAATCCTGTATACAATTTCCATGTTTATTACATCATAAAATTATAACACTTGTGAGATGATGTTTCAGTTCCTGAAATAAAGTTCCACAGAACCAGACTTTGTGTAAAATAGCTGATTCCAGTAATCAAATTCTGCCTGTCAGTATGTACCATCATCATTACTGTATTGTTAATGTATTTAGAAAAAGCTCATATGCCAGATTTTCAAATCTTGTAATTAGAAAATTGTGTTTTAATTACACAAAAAAACTTGTGATTGCAAATCTGAATGATAGAGCAATTTTCATTTGTCTCTAATAAAATTCAGATTCCATAAAATCTGCTTTTATATATGCAAAACCTCACCCACTTTTTACAGGGCTGTTCTACGAGGTGCACTTCTTCTAGCAGCCATCACTATGGAAATATCGTTGTCCTCTAATTAAATGCAAAAGCAAAAATATTGTAATATGATGTAGTGTTTCATAAAGCTTGGGAAACACAGATAAGTATTCTAGGTGTGTAACCTGTGTTCCTTTCATTGCTGTGGTTTACTAGTACAGCAAGGCTCAGTGCTCACAGCATTGAAATGTTTAACACCTCCTTGATAGTCCTGTTGTAATGTCTAGAAAGCAGTTATACCACAGTGGATTTTACTGGGCTGTTATTTATTGCACTCAAGATGTTGGTGCTGTATGACTTACATTCCCAGAACCAGACTTGTAAATGCTCTTCTGTTGTGCTGGTTGCAGTGATTTTCATATTGAAGGCAGGCCTTCTGTAAGGCATCTGTTTGTGTTATGGCAGCAAGAGGCACGATGACTGCCTGCTTGTGTCTTGTCCATCACTTCCTAGGATGCTATTGATATATGGTCAATATGTTGAGTCACTTAAGTGCTTGGTGCTTTAGAGACTCAATAACGCCATGTCATTTCAAGAATATGAAAAAAAATTAGAAGAACCAACAAAACCCTCTCTTTGGAAAATTGTGCTTTGCTTTTCTTGTGCAACTGCACATGACAAACAAACCCTATAGTTTGTTCTGTGAATTTGCATAGCTAGTTTTTCTATTTGTAAAATTATGCACAGAACAGATAAAAGCAGATATCTCTCTTGAACAGAATTAAAGGAAATAAAATTGTGAGTATAACTTCATGTTTTCTGGATCTAAAAATAAATCATGTAATAAAACCAAATTAAGTAATTTCATGCTATCCTATAAAATGTTTCCCCTCTCTGACTTCAAGTGGGAAATCCATGATGCTTTGAGGAGAGACAGGAGAGTAAAATTCACTAAAGTGGAAGTAATAGTTGAAGGATTTAACAACTGTGTGATTATTAGATTATTTTATAACATCATGCATTCTGGACTGAAGTAAAATATTGAAATAAAAAAGAATTTTTAAATGCTTTCAATTATTCTGAGACATACGATGTATAAAACAACCCTGGAATATGAGGAAACCTAAGGTGTATTTGTTATTGGTCAGTTGGAGATAGACGCAGGAACAGCACTATATTCATAGAAAACTTGGGTTCCATTGCACCATTCAGGACTCGCACGTGGTTGTGGTAAATTCCAAGATGTCAGGTGGTGCTAGACATAAAGGAATAAGGATGATAATTAACTTTTTCTAGGCAATTTTTATGCTTAAGATGCACAGGTGTATTTGTAGCCTGTGTTTCCTGCTTTCATGAAATCATTCAACAAAGCACTCAAGTACCTGAATATTTTTAGAAGCTGTTGGAATATTATAACCAAGTCCATCAAAACAAGGTAATTAAGGATATAAAAGCTTGTGCTTAAGTAACTTGTTGAATACATGATGAGAAGGGGTGATTTAAGGAAAATCAGTCAGGACTCAAGGTAATTGCTTCCATGTTACAGAAAAAGTTTATTTTTGACCTAAGAGCCAAGGAAGAGGTACCAGAGTGTCCCTTGCCCTTGCCAGGTGCCAAAAGAGGGCCGCCCAGATTTGTCACCCATCTTTAACCCCTTGTCTCATACATATGCAAATTGCTCCATGAATATTCATCCTTTCAACATTATGTCATTTGCTATGAGTTCTTCAACCAATTATCTTCAATGTTTTACATTCTTTTCCACTTATTTTGGTTAACGTTTGAGTTTGTTTACCTTCAAAGCCTGCAGGACACCGTTAATATTCAACCTTAACTCTCAGGCCTTCTGAATGATTCTAAAGTCTACTAATCATTCTAAAATTCACTAGAAATTCACTAAATTTTCACTAATTCACTAAAATCTCTTACTTAACACACTAAATTTGTAATTTTCTGATTCTCCAAATCAGGGGGATAAAGCAACTTCTTCTGTAGGAATTGGTATTTATGAAACATTCACAAGGTGAAGAATGTAAAAATATTCATGTTCAGCCTGTTCAGCCTCAGTACCAAATCCAGGAAACAAAAGGAGTGATTAAGATAACTACATAGAGTTAAGCTCTTTGCAATGAGTTCTATTTTGTTCCAAAATTTCATTCTGTTTTAAAGATATTAATCTTGTACCAAGACCTTCTACTCTTTATTCCACTAGGTCATCCAAAGAAAAGAAAAAAAGCAATCAAAAATCTGTCCAAGCCCAAACAGACAAAAAAATTCACCACAGACCAAAACAGTGACAAATAAGTGAGTGATTAAAACTACCAGGTCCATTGCTAATATTTTAAGAAAATATCTGCAAATAGAAAGAAATCCCAAATGTTCAAAGCTGCCTGGTTTACATCATAGTAAGTGCCTTACAGTCGGCCCTCTTGCGCTTCATGCCCCCCATACTGCAGCTTCATATCTTAGCAGCATGATTTTTTAGTGATGTAGGAGACCTGTTTCGCAACTGCGCATGTGCAACCTGCTGCCGTGGTGGTGGTGGCAGCGATGGTGGCGGCAGTGGAACGGGCCGCGGTGGTGGCGCGGGCGGCAGCGGAACACGCTGCGGTGGTGGCACGGGCGGCAGCGGTGGTGCGCGCAGGTGGCGGCCGCACCGCGGCCGCCATTCAACGCGGAAGTAGGGCTTCGCAGACCCTGATTAAGACCATGGGTGTGCGATATAGGAGACCCGACTGTATATGATCTTAATAATGCCATTAGATTTTTATCTGCTGGAGAAGAAGGAAAAGAAAGGACGTAAACTCTGAGCGGGGACCTTGTCAGAGTAAGTGTACAAGAAGAGGGAATGCTGAGTGAACAGCGGCAGGTTTATTCTTAAAGAAATGATTTCAGTCTTTACCTGCAGTTATCATGGTTTGAAATGACTTTATTTTTTTCCATGATTTATTTACAACTTTCAAACTTAATTTCTCTGCTTTCAGAGTCAGTAAGAACCTCTGTGATTCAGTATAAACCATGGTACTTTCTGTTCTGCGCTGTTCCATGCTTCCAGACAATCCCCATGAAACCACACAGGGTACCAAGCTATTACTGATGTCTCTTCCTGAGTAACCTCTTTTAGGAAGTAACAGCAACTCTTGCTTTAAACTCTAAGCTTTTCAGAAGCCCAGAATGCAACTTCAAGATGTGAAATGTCATACAATTTGGTTAGAAAGAAAGAGATGTAATTGCAAAGAAGTTTTTTTGTTCTTTTTATTTGTCTTTTATGCATGTGGTGTGTGTGTGTGTGTGTGTGTGTGTGTGTGTGTGTGTGTGTGTGTGTGTGTAAACTGCTGGGATTCTGTTTTCCAGTTTTTCTTTGTGTCTGCTCAGCGTTGAAAAATTTATTCCCTTTAAATCTAAATCAAATCAGAAAGCTGACAACAGTATAAGAAACATCTGCTGAACTAGCCTTTTTTCAACAATACATAATGTGGAAAAAAGACAGATAACTGAGATTAGGATAATGTAGTTGCTTTTTAGCATNCAAGCCCAAACAGACAAAAAAATTCACCACAGACCAAAACAGTGACAAATAAGTGAGTGATTAAAACTACCAGGTCCATTGCTAATATTTTAAGAAAATATCTGCAAATAGAAAGAAATCCCAAATGTTCAAAGCTGCCTGGTTTACATCATAGTAAGTGCCTTACAGTCGGCCCTCTTGCGCTTCGTGCCCCCCATACTGCAGCTTCATATCTTAGCAGCATGATTTTTTAGCGATGTAGGAGACCTGTTTCGCAACTGCGCATGTGCAACCTGCTGCTGTGGTGGTGGTGGCAGCGATGGTGGCGGCAGTGGAACGGGCCGCGGTGGTGGCGCGGGCGGCAGCGGAACACGCTGCGGTGGTGGCACAGGCGGCAGCGGTGGTGCGCGCAGGTGGCGGCCGCG